>JADRCD010228300.1:0-32101 GCA_019843815.1 Montemys delectorum | reverse complement strand
CTAGTTACAGAGAAGATTTGACACCCTCACACAGACACAGCAACAACGCACAGAAATAAATAAATAAATAGCCAGGCGGCGGTGGTGCACGCCTTTAATCCCAGCACTTGGGAGGCAGAGGCAGGCGGATTTCTGAGTTCGAGGCCAGCTTGGTCTACAAAGTGAGTTCCAGGACAGCCAAGGCTACACAGAGAAACCCTGTCTCGAAAAAACCAAAAATAAACAAACAAACAAACAAACAAATAAATAAATAAATAAAAGAAAAAGAAAGGAAACAAGCAAGAAAAAAAGCAAGGTGGGAAATGGCTCAGTAGTTAAGAGCATTGGCTGCTCTTCCAGGAGACCCAGGTTCAATCCCAACACCCACATGGCAGCTCACAACTGTCTGTAATTCCAGTTCCAGGGGATCTGACACCCTTGCCCAGGCGTATATGTAGGTAAAACACCAATGTACATAAAATAAAAAATATATTTTAAAATACTTCTTTAAAAAAATTAAGAAGCAGATCTTTACTTGTTAATTGTTTTTCATTTTGTAAAAATGCTAGGGACTGAAGAGATAGTTCAGTGGTTAGGAGCACTCGATATTCTTCCAGAGAACCTTGGTTCAATTCCCAGCATCCACATGGTGGCTCACAAAAATCTGTGACTCCTTTGGTTTTTCTGTGTCACCTACTCAGTTCCATCCATCAGATCTGATGCTCTCAGCGATGGGGACTATGCCCTGTCCTGAGTTTCTTGCCTGTGCCCTCAAGTATGGCCAGGCCACAAGGTCTAGTATTGGCCAAACAAATGTTCCCCAAGTTTGTGTGAACCACCAGTATCAGTAGTAGTACACAAGTGTATCCCTGATGTCCCTCCCTGATGTCCCCAGACTTTGGTATCTTCAGATTCTTCTTTTATTAAAAGAATGATTTATTTGTTTTATATTGCCATTGTCTTCAGACACATTAGAAGGGGGCATAGATCCCGTTACAGATGGTTGTGAGCTGGGAATTGAACTCAGGACCTCTAGAAGAGCAGTCAGTGCTCTTAACCACTGAGCCATCTTTCCAGTCCTGTTTAGACTCTTAAAATGTGGTAGCTGGTGTCTTTTAGCCCTCTGGCTTTCGGTAGCACTGACCTGCATCCCCTTGATTGTCCTGAGGTTGCCATTTCCTGCCCATCTAGTGTTCACCGAGACTCCTTTCAGGGACATCCCTATGAGCCACTGTGTGTCTGCTGTGGAGGAATGGGGTTGTCTACCTTTCCTTCAAGCCCTGAAGGAACTCCTTGGTGTTTCCACATAGACGGTACTCTGGTCGTGTTGCACATGTCAGTTTCTGCCACCTTGTGACATCCCCAGCCTGACCTCCACCAGGGGCTGCCTATTTTTGCCAACTTCTTTCTGGCAGACCAGTCCCCATCTTGGAGCAGGACAGAGTCTCACTCCCTTGAGTGCCCATGTACCTGCCTAGAAAATGTAGGAAGAGGCTTGTGAAGGGCTTACATATTCATCTCCCCATCTTTTTCTGCCTCTCAGCGTGATGAGAGTTTCCGGATCTTGGTGGGGTCAGAAGAGGACCACTTGCCATTGATGGAAATGAGTAGTTGTAAGGTAGGTCTGCTTAGACCTCCTAAGCTGCATTCCACCCACTCTGTGTCTCCTGTGCTTGGTTGTGGTCCTACACCTCCTTCCATGTTCCGTGTTCTAAGCTGGGTCCCTGCCCCACGCCTTCTCCCATCCTGTGTCTTGTGCTGGGTTCCGGATTTACATTTCCTCCTCTCTGTGTTCAAGGTTCTGTTTCTACCCCATTTCTTATTTCTCCAGCCCGATGCCTCTGATCAATGGGACTGTGTCCTGGTGGCTGATCTCCAGACCCAGAAGATCCAGAAGCACGTTCAGAAGCAACGGCAGTTCCTAGAGAATCTTGAGAGCAACGGCTTCCACTTCAAGGTGGGCTGGTTTGCTTCAGGGGCCAAGTCACGGGCCAGAGAGTCATGAGGATATGCCATGTTATATATCTCAGGAACAGGGGACGAGATAGTGGCTGTGGATGAGTTCTTCTCCTGTGGCCCTCAAGGTGTTAAAGGACCAGAAGAAGGTATTCTTTGGGATCCGAGCTGACAGTAGCGTCATTGACATGTACCGGACTCTCCTCATGAAGCCTGAAGATCTTAGCTCCCGAGCCAAGCAGAACTTCAACATAGCTACCACAAGGTGAGGATGTATCCAGAGCCAGGCCAGGAGGACCCTTGCTCTGTGTCCAGGCAGGACAAGGGCCACATCCAATCTGACTCCAATCTGAGATAGGACAACAGTTCCACACAGTCTTAGTGTGGATGTCGCAGGGGATCAGACCTGGTTATGAAGAAAGGCTCTGTGCCTCAGTTTCCATTTTGTAATAGTAATATTGACGCTCACTTCTTGACATCCTGTGAGAACTCTTGATCACAGTTTTCCTGGAGATCCAGAATCCAAGTCATCAGTCACCGCTTCTGGACTCTGAGGTCTTTATCTTCCACAGACCCCTTCCTCATCAGCCCAAATACTCCTGTCTGGACATCTAGCCCTCGATATCTGACAGGGAGAGCCTCCTGTGTCCCTAGTTACCCGCTCCTCCACAAATAGTCATACACGTCCATCTTGTCCTTCTGTGTCACTTACCCAGATCTAGGAATAGCTATCTGGGGGCCTGGCTAGTTGACTCTGGCAAAGGACAGACAGGGAATTGGATAGTAGGCAACAGAGTCTTGTGAACACAGAATTTTTTGGTATTAGGGAGGGATGAGGGGAAATCAGAAGAGTAGAGATACTGTCTTTTTTTTTTTTTGAGACACGGTTTCTCTGTATAGCCCTGGCTGTCCTGGATCTCACTCTGTAGACCAGGCTGGCCTCGAACTCAGAACTCAGAAATCCGCCTGCCTCTGCCTTCCAAGTGCTGGGATTAAAGGCATGCGCCACCACTGCCTGGCTGAGATACTGTCTTCATTAGGGTTTTACTGCTGTGAACAGACACCATGACCAAGGCAACTTTTTTTTTTTTTTTTTGAGACAAGGTTTCTCTGTAGACCAGGCTAACCTCAAACTTAGAAATCCGTCTGCCTCTGCTTCTCAAGTGCTGGGCCAAGGCAACTCTTATAAGAACAACATTTAATTGGGGCTGGCTTACAGGTTCAGAGGTTTCATCTATTATCATCAAGATGGAAGCATGGTTGCATCCAGGCATTGGAGCTAAGAGTCCCACCTCTTGTTCCGAAGGCAGATAGAAGGCTGGCTTCCAGGCACCTAGAACCAGAGTCTTAAAGCCCACACCCACAGTGACACACCTACTCTAACAAGGCCATACCTCCTAATAGTGCCATTCCCTGGGCCAAGCCTATACCATCACAGACATCTTGATGAGGGCAAAACAAGACAGACTTATAGGGGGATGTCCCTGTGTTCACAAGGTGACTATGGCTGCACAAATGCCTGTGTGGCCTCAGGCAAGTTACCCCAACCTCTGAGCATCAGTTTTCACATAAGCAGAATGACTCAGAGCCATGTAAACAGGTTTGTGTGCATTAACATTCAGTATGTGCAGGGGAGTGTGGTCAGAGGTGGGGGCTCTAACCCCTGCATCTAGGAGAGCTGTGGAAGCCTGAGAATGAGAACAGAACCCCATTCTGGAGGTCAGGCACGTTTGGCCTGAGCAGGTTTTCAGGGTGATTTATCAACTCTGGATTCTGGTCAGTAGTGGTGGGGTGCCTCTTCTAGAACAGAGAGGGCCTGGATGTGTGGAGATCGGGGCCTTTAGGAGCAGAGTCCACTATCATGGGGCTCTCCTGATCCTTAGATTCTTGGGTTTCAGAATCCGAATCGCGAGCTTTGTCGTGAACAACAAGATGAGACCTGGTGGTGAGCTCAGATGGGCAGGTGGCCGAGGAGGGAGCTGCCGTGGGCTGGATTCTCCCACCCTCCATTGCTCTCTGATTGAGGCTCCCTGTAACCCTAGACACCTTTGAGGATCTGGTGAAGGATGGGATTTTTGAGACCATGTTTCTTCTGCACAAGGTGAGGGATAGACCAGCGCAGAATGGGCCTGAGGGTGGGGACCTGAGGTAGGAAGCCAAGCTCTCGGTTTCGGTTTTCCGGGATCCAGGGGGAAAAAGAACAATACCTGAAGAAAACATGGGCTCGGTGGAGAAACATGTTCCAGCTACAGCCAATTAATGAAATCAGGTAATACCATACCAGGCAGCTCACCTGTGGGTCGCAGACACATCTGTGTTCAAAACAGATAACCTGTGGCCCAGCCAATCCAGTCCTGACTGACAGATACAGTCCCCACTTATACTGATGCTAGCAGTACCTTCCCCCCTCCCCTTCTCATATGCCCATACCCTACCCTGGTATGGTCCTGAGGCCAATGGGGAGGGTGGCCTTGATCGGGAAGCTTTTCCACAGGGAATACTTTGGCGAGAAGGTGGCTCTGTACTTCACCTGGCTTGGCTGGTACACCTACATGCTGGTGCCTGCTGCTGTGGTGGGCCTCATCGTCTTTCTGAGTGGCTTTGCCCTGTTTAATTCCAGCCAGATCAGGTGGGTTGCGGGGGGGGGGGGGGGGGCCTGAGGCCTGCAATCTCGTTGTGGGCCAGGTATGGAGGTGGGAACCTGGATGGATTCTGCATCTCAGAATCACCAGTCTTGCCTTTACACTCCCAGCAAAGAGATCTGTAGTGCCCACGACATCTTTATGTGCCCTCTTGGTGACCACAGTCGCAGATACCAGCGGCTCTCAGAGATGTGCACTTTCGCAAAGGTTAGATGCTACTGGAGTCTTTACTGGGCTTATGCAAGGGTCGGCACAGTATATTTGTCTAGAAGTGGGGAAGATTAGGCACCTGGATGCCCCTAAGAGCCAGGTTCTGCCTTCCCCACCAGGAGACATGGTAGGAAACTTGGCATGAAGCCCCTGTGTTCCTCTCCCCAGCTCACTCATCTCTTTGACAACGAGGGCACCGTGCTATTTGCCATCTTCATGGCTCTCTGGGGTGAGTTGCCACTGGTCATCCAGCCAACCTGAGCTTTTCAGCCACCCTGGCTCACCCCAGGTATCCTGTGACATTTCTCTGTGCTCATTGCAGCTACGGTCTTCCTGGAGATCTGGAAGAGAAAGCGTGCCCGTGAGGTCCAGATGTGGAACCTGTATGAATGGGATGAGGAAGAGGTAAGGCAGAGACAGCAGCATCAAGTCTGCTTGCTTCCAGTGTCCCATGTGGCCCATACCCGAATCCTTGTGTCTGAGGCATGTCTGGTGACCTCCCTAGGAAGAGATGGCCCTTGAGCTCATCAACTCTCCGCATTATGAGCTGAAAAAGCACCATCATTCCTACCTGAGTAGCACCATCATCCTGATCCTGTCCCTGTTCATGGTACTTCCAGGAGCTGTGGTAAGGGCTAGAACCCCGGCTATCCCTACCCCTCATGCCCAACCCCAACCCTTTGCAGATCTGTTTAATGATTGGCATGGCTCATGTGCTGGTTGTCTACCGTGTGCTGGCTGGTGCCCTCTTCAGCAGCCTCATGGAGCAGCAGGTGACCACCGCGGTGGTGGTGACCGGGGCAGTGGTACATTATGTAATCATTGTCATCATGACTAAGGTAAGGATCAGGCAGAGGAGGCCCTGGGGGGCTCCACTGAGGTCCTAGGTAAGCCCCACGTGGTTCCTTCTTCCCTCAGGTCAACAAATGTGTAGCCCTGAAGCTTTGTAAATTTGGTGAGAAGAGGCTAACCTCTCTCTGGGAACTGGGAGGACTCAGGGCTGAGAGTTACAGGGCTCTGATCAAACATGGGGTGGAGGCTTCCTGCTCTTCTGGGGCTCCTCACGTGAGAGTATAGGTCATGCTGTCCCATTGGTCTAAGTACAGACAGGATGGCCATGTCTCATTCCAGAGGAACCCAGGACCTTCTCAGAGCAAGAGAGCAAGTTCACTGTCAAGTTTTTCATCCTGCAATTCTTCGCCCACTTCTCCTCTCTCATCTACATTGCCTTCATTCTGGGCAGGTATGCTCCCTGGCCCCAGAAGCCTGCTCTCCACCCCAGCCCCTAGCTCCTTCAGGCTCAGCCTTCCTGTTGTGTGTTTCTTGCCTTTAAAAGTGCCCAGAACTGGGGCTGGAGAGATGGCTGCTCGTCCAAAGGTCCTGAGTTCAATTCTCAGCACCCACGTGGTGGCTCATGACCATCAAGAAAGGGATCTGATGCCCTCTTCTGGCATGCAGGTGTACATGCAGCAGAGCACTCATACATAAAATGAATGAATGAATGAATGAATCAACACAGCAGAGCTTTAATAAATGAATGAATGAATGAATGAATAAATAAATAAATAAATAAATAAATAAAAAACTTTTAAAAAGTGTCCAGATCTTTGCCAGGCATGGTGGCACACGCCTTTAATCCCAGCACTTGGGAGGCAGAGGTAGGCAGATTTCTGAGTTCGAGGCCAGCCTGGTCTACAGAGTGAGTTCCAGGACAGCCAAGACTACACTGAGAAACCTTGTCTCAAAAAAAAAAAAAAAAAAATTGGAACAATACACACAAGATTAGCATGATCCTTCATGACATGCAAATTTGTGAAGTGTTCCATATTTTTTTAAAAAGTGATCAGATCAGTTCTTTTAACTTAAAAAAAAAAAGTTCATGCCTAGAATACTTAGAAACTCAATATAGAACACCCTTTGTGACCCTCAGCCTTGGCGGTGACGCGGGCCAACCTGGTGGGCCTGTTGTTTGTACATGTTTACCTGCTATTTAGGTAGTGTTGCTATGTCAGTAATCAGACTGACTTTTTCTTTTCAAGGCTTTTTTTTTTTAAAAAAAGATTTATTTATTTTATGTATGTGAGTACACTATAGCTGTCCTCAGACATACCAGAAGAGGGCATGAGATCCTGTTATAGATGGACCTCTGGAATTGAACTCAGGACTCTTAATGGCTGAGCCATCTCTCTAGCCCCAGATTGACCTTTTCCATGGAAACATCCTGGTGGCTCTACCCATTGTACCACACTCTCCTCACCTTTTATGGGGGGGGGGCTGTGCTTCATGAAGAAGCTATAGGAATATCCCCTCGCCTTCCCTATTTAAATGAGCCATTTTTAGTGCAGTCAATGTACACTGTTTTGTTTTCTCTGAAGAAAATAATTGCTGCTTTATTTATGTGCTTAAATGTCATAAAGCATTTAAACATTACCAGTTAGTCACAAACTTCCTACTAACCCTGACTCCCCACCAGACCTCCCAGCATGTTCAGAGATGTGGGAGTTCCTTGACCATCATGTCTTTGGAAGTCATTCCTGGCAATTTGTCCAAGCTCCTAGGAAGACTAGGGTGGCCCATTAAGCTGGACCCACAGCATTCAACTGCTTATCTAGTCCAGAGTCCCAAAGTCTTCCACATTTCTCCAAAAACAACATAATCAGGTCTTTTTTTTCAGCAGTAGCCCACCGCCCAGTACCACCTTCTGCCTTAGTTACTCTTCTAGTGATAAAACAGTGTAATCATGGCAACTTATAAAGGGAAGTGCTTAATTTGGCCCATGGTTTCAGAGGATTAGAGTCCATGATGGTGGAGTGAAGGAACAGTTGAGAGCTCACATCTTGATCTACAATCATGAGGCAGAGGGGGGCGGGGTATGAAGAGGAGCCCAGCCCCATTGACTTATCTTTTTCAACAAAGCCATATATCCTAATCCTTCTTAAACCATTCCACTATCTAAGGATGCAGTATTCAAATATATGAGCCTCCTGGGGGTGGGTAGGCATTCTCATTCAAACCACCACACTATTACTCTACCTTCCCATCACAAGATCACGGTGCTGTCCATTTTCCTCACAGACCTTGATTTTCTTCCTAGGATCAATGGTCACCCTGGGAAATCCACACGCCTGGCTGGCCTATGGAAACTGGAGGAGGTTAGTCTGTCCTGAGGCCTCACTGACCAGTTCTTGAATCCCCCTCCTCCTTCAAGCTCCATCCTTGACCTTCATGTTGGCCTCACAGTGCCATCTCAGCGGCTGCATGATGGACCTGTTCATCCAGATGGCTATCATCATGGGCCTGAAGCAAACCCTAAGCAACTGTGTTGAGTACCTGCGCCCGTGAGGACCTCTTTCCATCTCACTCTAGTCTCCCGCAGTGCCTGTCCCCAGTGCCCTGCAGTCTTTCTGTATGTTCCACACACTCTTGGTGCCCACAGGTTGTTGGCCCATAAATGCCGCTTAATGCGGGCTTACAAACATGGTCACACGTCTGAAGACCCAGAACTGAAGGAGTGGCAGCGTAACTACCACATGAATCCAGTCAATACCTTCAGCCTGTTTGATGAGTTCATGGAGATGAGTATGTGGCCCTCCAGTGGGCTGGGCAGATGGGGTGGGTGTGCAGGGTGAAGAGTGGTTGGCTGTACTGGACATGGTGATGTTTTTGCCCTGCAGTGATCCAGTACGGCTTCACCACCATCTTTGTGGCTGCCTTCCCACTCGCACCCCTGTTGGCGCTCTTCAGCAATTTTGTGGAGATCCGCCTGGATGCTATCAAGATGATCAGACTACAGCGGCGCCTGGTTCCTCGGAAGGCTAAGGACATAGGTCAGAGCACACGCACACACACACACACACACACACACACACACACACACACACACACACATTGTACGATGGAGGAGAGTAGCCAGGGCACTGGGAAGAGCAAGTTCCAATCCTGGGCTCTCCACTAGCCCATGCCAGGCCACCTTGAAGCAACTTGTAATAACTGCAGCTCCTCCCATTACTCTAGAGACATTCCTTAGGTTTTCAGATATGGTAACTAAGCCTCATGGGCTCAACCCCTAGAAAAAAGCGGGCTAAGGTGGACGGTGGTGGTGGTGGTGCACATCTTTTATCCCAGCACTTGGGAGGCAGAGGCAGGCGGATTTCTGAGTTCGAGGCCAGCCTGGTCTACAGAGGTGAGTTCCAGGACAGCCAGAGTTATACAGAGAAACCCTGTCTCGAAAAACCAAAAAAAAACAAAAACAAAAACAAAAAAAAACAACAACAAAAAGAAAAACAGAAAAAGGCAGGCTAGAGCGCACCTGACAAGGCTCTCCCATGAGCCTCCAGCATGTGGCTGGAGTGCTTGCAGCCGCCAAGGGGACCTTATGGAAGAGCAGGAATTTGATCACATGGGAGAGAAGGTATGACAGACAGATCAGAGAGCCCAAGGCCTCAGTCATCCTGACTTTCCATAGTGAGAATGACAGGCGTCAGGGAAACAGATGGTTTAGTTGCTAATGTAAGGATAAGCGTCAGGGACAGCCTCAGACCTGAGGCAGGATTCAGGAATTCTCACTTGGGTTGGGGTCCAGGAGATAAAGAACCTGTTGAAAAGTTCCAGGAAGAAGATGGGGATGGGAAAGCCTGAGTCCTTGACTAATCAAGTCTAGGAGAAGAAGGTGCAACTATACTATGTCTGTCTTAGCTGGGGATTTCCAAGCAGATAACTTAGCTCCCACAGCTGCACTGGGACCATGAACAGAGATTAACATGAGGCTCCTTGACCAACCAGGCTCCAAGCTTTTAGGGCAGGAGACTACCAGTAATCAGGCCTGGCTGCTTCATTCCACTGCTGTCATTTCAGGGACCTGGCTGCAGGTGCTGGAGACCATTGGAGTGCTGGCAGTCATTGCCAATGGAATGGTCATCGCCTTCACGTCTGAGTTCATCCCCAGAGTAGTCTACAAGTACCACTATGGCCCGTGCCGAACCAATCACACCTTCACAGATGAGTAAGGCATTGAACTGACCCTTCCAGTTAAGTCCTTGGAGTTCAGACCTGGGGCTTTCTGGGTAGATGTGGGTGCTGCCGGAGCTATCTGGGGCTGTACTGAGGCTGGGACTTGACTCCTTGTACTGTCTACATGGCCTATATACCTTGGCTGGATTCCGGACCCTTGTTGGAAGGGAAGTGCCAGGCTCTGTTGGTGATGAACAGGCAGTACCTGAATGCCTCTCCTGTTAAGTTTTACGTCCCTGTCCTGTTTCTGGCATGGGAAGGCAAAGCAGAAATGAGTCTAGCACCCATGGCACCTACAGACTGGGCTCTTTAGGTCATCCCTAGGAGTATTCTTCCAGCCTGCTAGGGCAGACTGTTGATGGTGTTCCCAAGACCCCTCAGCCTCACTTCGATCTCCCAGGGATAGTCTTGTGCTTAGAAAGGAGGACTTTCCTCACAAAGGAGAATGGAGGAGCCCTTCTGTGGTGGCTTGCCTCCTAGTGCCTTCTAGGTGCAGGTGACTTCTCAGGGTCTCAGGCCAAGCGAACACCACACTTTTCTCTCTCCAGCTGCCTCAAGAACTATGTCAACCATAGCTTGTCTGTCTTCTACACCAAACACTTCAAGGACCATGGCAGGATGGAAGGGCAAGAAAATGTGACCGTGTGCAGGTTTGGAACCTCTCATTCCCTGTAAATGGCCTCTAAATTCCTGATTCCTGACCTTAGGTACTCCCCTACCCCAGGTACCGGGACTACCGAAATGACAGTGACTACAACTTCTCTGAACAGTTCTGGTTCATTTTGGCCATCCGGCTGACCTTTGTTATCCTCTTTGAGGTGGGTAGATTGTGAGTGAGCCAGAGGAGAGGCAGCTCTCTTAGTCCTCTTTCCTAGCCCCCAAATCCTAAAGATCCTTCTTAGCCACTGACCTTGCTGGGCCATTCTCCCTGGTGCCTGCAGCATTTTGCCCTGTGCATCAAGCTCATCGCTGCATGGTTTGTGCCTGATGTGCCCCAGTCAGTGAAGAATGATGTTCTGAAGGACAAGTATGAGAGAATTCACCGTAGAATGTGGTAGGGATGCAGAGGCTTACCTGGCTGGGGCAGGTCTGTGCTTGGGGACAGGCCTGGCCTCTGACTCATACCAACCCCATCCTTCCTGTAGCTTCAGTTCCAGGAGCACGGATGTATAGACAACCTGGGTCAGGTGGAGAAATGCTGCTTTTCAGGAGCCTGGACTAGGAAGAAGTCCCCACCTCTACAGCTTGCCCCTGTCCATCACAACGTGTGTGCATGTGTTGAGGGAGGCTGTAAAATGGTCCATGTATATGTAGGATCCTGGATGGTCTACATATATGTTAATGCATGAAGGTCATAGGAGGGCCTTGAATATATGTGTGTGTATATAGGCATCCTACAAAGCCCATGTATATATGTTAATCATGGGATACTTGTATATATGTAGGGGTCATTGAAATTACATGTATATTTAGGGTATTTATGAACAGCACAGATGTGCCTGTGGGATTTGCTTCAACTTTCCTAGGGTTCAAGTTGGTACAGACCTCACATGAGACTCCTGAGTGAGCCTAGTACCTGTAGAATTGCAGGCTGTTTGTAAAACCCCCACGCAGTAAAATTAGCCTCAATTCCATGGACCTCCAGGCTTCTGGGCGTCATATCCTGCTCTATGACCTCCTGCTTTTCGAGAGGCCCAGAGACTAATTTCCGGGTCCCCTCCCCCCAATTAACCTGGATCCCCACAGCCGGCAAAACTTTTTACAAACAAAATAAACCTGTGTGTATTGATTTCTGAGCCTCATGATATAGATCCAGTTTCTAGGGATTATTTCCGGTCCGGGCTAGATTGAGATGGGATGAACTGCGGTAGCCTGGGCCCACCTGGCTCTTCTTTGGTTTGCCTCATTGTCTAAGCGAGGGACACCTTATGGAAGAAGGTTCTGCTTTCCAAATATCTGGGGTTTTGAGTGGCAAGAGAAGACACGGGGTCAGTTATGAGTGGGGAATGGATCAAGATAGATTTCCTGGAGGAAAAGGAAGAGTTTGGGCTGGAGGGGCAAAATGCCACGTCGGTCGGGTGGCCCTTTGCGGGTTGCAGCTGGTTGGGCTGGTCTGACCACTGCCCCTAAGCCGGGAAGTTTGAAGATCCCGGGCGGGACTGAACTCCCGACACGCACCTGCACTAGCCTCAGGCTTACAGCGGGACTCTAGGGTCCGCCCTCGCCCTGCCTGCGGGGCGGGGCTGCACCTGCCGCTGGCTCTGTCGCCGCCGCGCACCTCGGCCAGGTAAACTGTCAGCTTCCGCGCGAGTCTCAGGTCTGAAAGCAGGTGGGTGGCAGTCGTGACTCAGACGCGCGGAGGTGAGTAGAGGTCGTGGTTCCTGGAGCCGCTCCAGTTTTAGGGTTGAGGACCTGGGAGCACCTTGCTCCGAGGAGCCTTGGGGCCATGGTCCCGCAGGAAGTAGCTCTGAACCAGACGGGTTTCCCTGTTCAGCCCGGAAGCTCTGCGTCCAGTCCCCTTCTCTGGCCTTGCTCTTTTCATTCTTCCAGCATAGTCAATAGCTTCCTCTTGACTTCAGTGCAAGCCTGTAGAAGCGGGCGAGGGGGGCGTAAGACCTCACCTTCGCTCCCACGAGTGTATCTCAAACCTGAGCAATTCTAGGACACCTGGGCAGACTGAGAGGCTGGCAGGGACCCGCGTTCGCAGGGACCCGGGGTCGCGGAGACCCTAGCAGAGCCTCCTGTGAGCGCCAGCGTTTGGTGCGCTCCCAGACTAGCTGTCGGCGCGCTTCCGCTCTCCTTGCGCGTCCCCATCTTCTGCACGCGTGCCTGATAGGTCGGCTTGCCTCACCTGTTGGGTTCCGGGAAACAGGTCCTGCGCCACCCACAGAAGACCAAGGGCAAGATGTAGGAGCATGATGAACTCGGGGAATTGGTCTCCTCGAGGCCTTTTATGCACACTCCGTTCTTTAAAAAAGATATTTGGGGACCCAGCATACGCCAGGAACGGGGGTGGGGTGCGCAAAAGTTGCGCTGAGCAGCACACAGGCGTCGAGATGCTGAGCAGCAAAAACAGACCTGCAAGTGGGGAGCGGGCTCTGCAGCTTCGGCTCCGAAGCTCCAGAACACTCACTCATCTGATAGCACGGGATGCCCCTACAGCTCAAGCAAGGACTAGTCCTCTGGGAGAAGGACCTGGGCCTCCCAGGAACCTCATAATATGGAGGCAATGCTGAGTGATCCGAGGGTCTAGGCTGGAATTTAAATTCCGAGGTCCTGGAGTGCCTCCAAAGAGCTGCAGAGGCAAGTGTCTGAGGCCATCTGGATTTTTATGCAGGATTGGCCTGAGGCTGGGGTACGGAATTGAACAGTGGTTCTCAACTTCCCTAAAGCTACGACTTCTTTTGTTTGTTTGTTTGTTTTTCGAGACAGGGTTTCTCTGTGTAGCCCTGGCTGGCCTCGAACTCACTCTGTCGACCAAGCTGGCCTTAAACTCAGAAATCTGCCTACTTCTAATTCCCAAGTGCTAGGATTAAAGGGGTGCGCCACCACTGCCCGGCCTGCTAGGACACTTTAATACAGTTTCTCATGTTGTGGTGACTCTCAACCATAAAGTTATTTTTGTTGCTACTTCATAATTAATTTTGCTACTGTTATGAAGCTGTAACTCTTTAATACAATTCCCCATGTTGTGACCCCCCCCAACCATAAGGTTATTGTCACTGCTACTTCGTAACTGTAATTTTGCTACTGTTATGAATTGTAAATACCCGTATTTTCCAATAGTCTTAGGAGACCCCTGGGAAAAGGGTCAATTGGCCACCCCAAAGGGGTCGTGACCCCGCTGGGATAGAGGGTTGTAGATGTTAGCAGACAGGAAAGGAGAACAGTATTGACTGAAGTCTCTGAGAGGGTGACAGGTCTTCTAGATGCAGGAGCTCCAACATTCTGCCAGACTTCTTAGGGGGCAAAGATGTTTGAGGGCACTGACCTCAGTACGGGGGCACCTATCTCTTCACTTCTGCCCTGGGTGCTCCTGAGTTTTGCTGCATTACAGTTTCTTGATTCACATTATGGGAGACACAGAATCGCCTCTAGTGAGGTCAGCCAGCTGCATGAGATGCTCAGGAGGCCTATGAGAGGGCTTCAGGTAGCAAACAGATCCACAAATGTAGAGGATGGGGCATCTGTCCCCTTCAGCCTTTCCAGCCTTGAGCCAAAAGTGCACCATCACCCAGAGATCATGAGTGCCAGGTCACGGGGGTGGAGGTGTAGGGGGGCGGCTTGAGCAGGGTTGGGTCATAGTCAGTTAAGGTGGCAGGAAAGTCTGCTTCTGCATTGAGGATGCTCCTGGGTTGACGATGCTCCTGGGTGGCCTGAACCAGAGGCAGGAAGGCCACAGGACAGTCTCCAGGACCTACTCCTGTAGCTATGATTGTGAAGGGAGACCCAGGGACTGGAGAAGACCCTTGCTCAAGTCTGTAAATACTGCTACTAAGACCCAAGGCCCAAATCAATCTAGTGGGGGTAGGGTTGGAGTAGGGGTAGAGACATCAGTAGAAATAGGAGAAACCAGCTATCTTCCCCCGTCCCACAGTGGAGCCAGGGGCTTGTGGCTCTTGTGTTTTGGCACTTGAAAAAAGGCTCTGCTGACTGAAGGAAAAGTCATCCAGAGGCTGCCCCCCCTTGAGATCCAGCCCATCTGCAGAACCAAACCCCAACACTATTGCTGATGCCAAGATGTGCTCCCAGGACAGGAGCCTGGTATGGCTGTCCTCTGAGAGGCTCCACCAGCATCTGACTAAGACAGATGCAAATACTCAAAGCCAAGCAACCATTGGACTGAGTCCAGGGACCCCAATGGAAGAGCTAGGGGAAGGGATGAAGGAGCTGAAGGGGATTGCAACCCCATAGGAAGAACAACAATATCAACTAACCGGACCCTCCCAGAGCTCCCAGGGACTAAACCACTAACCAAAGAGTATACATGGATGGGTCCATGGCTCCAGTTACATATGCAACAGAGGATTGCCTTATGTAGCATCAATGGGAGGGGAGGCCCTTGGTCCTGTGGAGGTTCAATGTCCCAGTGTAGGGGGATGCTAGAAGGGTGAGGCAGGAGTAGGTGGGTGGGTGGGTGGGTGGGAAGCATCCTCTTAGAGACAAAGGGAAGGGAGGGAGGATGGGATGGGGGGTTTGTAGAGGGGAGACTGGGAAGGGGGACAACATTTGAAATATAAATAAATAAAATAATTTTAAAAAGAAAGAAAAAGGGCTTTGCAATCTCACACCAGCCCTACGCTAAGGTCTGTGAGATCCCACAGCCTTCACAGCTATTCAGTCCTCCCAGTCTTTTGCCTGGGAGGTGGACAGGGTAAGGACCAGAGAAATCCGCTCTAGGTTTCATTATTGGTCACCAGTTTCTGAAAGATCCCCTTTGCCACAGTAGGTCAGAGGTGAGTCATGGATGGGGTTTTTTGTTCCTGGGGGGGGGTGCAGATAGCATAATTCCTCCTCTATTCACGGGAATATAATAAAATGAG
The DNA here is from genome assembly GCA_019843815.1 of Montemys delectorum. Lineage (NCBI taxonomy): Eukaryota > Metazoa > Chordata > Mammalia > Rodentia > Muridae > Montemys > Montemys delectorum. The sequence goes on along the minus strand of JADRCD010228300.1, from coordinate 16,761 downwards.
AATGTTACCAGACTGGGCACACGCCTTTAATCCCAGCACTCAAGAGACAGAGGCAGGTGGAGCTCTTTGAGTTTCAGGCCAGCCTGGTCTACATAGACAGTTCCAGGCCAACCAAGGCTACATAGCAAAACCTTGTGTCAAAAAGAGTGTGTGTGGGGTGGGGTGGAATCTAGGAGACACACCTCCTACCCAGCTTGTCTTCCTTGTGTATGTTTAGGATGACACTGGAGGGGGATCTCCTTGCCAGGGTCTCCGCACATCACCCTAGCCTTTGCCACCTGGAGTGACCGCTTACACAGGAACAAATGTAGTGCTTAAGGACTAGGGCGGCCCCCGGGAGGAAGGGGCCTTCTTATTCAGAGTTACAGGAAGAGCCAGGCAAGGCGGGGCAAAGACAGCCAACAGCCTGCCCCGCCAGGGGAAGGGGTGGGTACCTGGGTGGGGTTTGGGTTTAGGAGAGGATGTGACTGCAAGGCCAGGAAACTAAGGGGGAAAGTTCTGACTAAAATACACATCAACAAAAGCCGGGTCCTCGCCCAAGCTTGGTGATGCATTGTGGGTAGCAACAATACTGTGGCTCCTCTCTGGGGCCCAGCTGAGGGGACAATTTGCTCCCAAGTGCATGCTACTGACCTCAATGGTCATCTTTCTTCTGGAGGAAAGATCCGGAACCAGGTGACTGTGCTTTCCCTATGGCTTTGAGTGTTCCTGTGGCCTGGTGGTCTGCTCTTGGAGGTAGGCTTGCCTGAGGAGAGGGCCATGGTCCTGAGGTGCATGAAAGCCCACTGGTGTGTGTGTGTGTGTGTGTGTGTGTGTGTGTGTGTGTGTGTGCATGCGTGGGTGTACTTGTGGCCCCTGAGGTATTTAGGAGCGAGCCTGTGAGGTAAGGTGTACTGCAGCCCAAACCCCGTGGGAAAGGCAGTGTTGAATAGAAGATCCATGTGTGCATATTGGCAAAGGTGAACATGGGAGACAGAGATGGGGTGTGCAGGCACAGAATGTGAAAGAGAAGGGGGCATAGGCAAGGACACCTGCTGCTTCACTGAGTCACATCCTGGAAGTTTGGTCTTGACTTCTGGCTGTCTCTGTGGCTGCCTTTGCAGGAGTCAAGGTCTTTGGAGCTGGAGGAGGTTGAGGGTTATGGCAGGACCTGCTGCCATGTACTTCTGGTCACTCTGAGGGGTCAGCTGGGTAGCTTTGGTGGGTGGTTCTGCTTCTGGAATTGTAGTAGGACCCCCCCTTCACCCCAAAGGGGTCCTGGAAGGATTACCTTGCTGCCCCTGACAGTAATGTGCCTCTTGCTGAGCTAGCTCCCAAGCTTGAGATTTCTGGCTGAGCATTACCCAGTGCAGAACAAGGGGAGACAGAGTAGGAGACTCGTTCTCATTAAAGCACCTGGGGCCTTAGGTATAGGAGGGCCATTGGAGGCAGCCCAGGCCCAGGGTTTGGGGGCTTGACCCTATGTTCCTGTTGCCCACGTGTTGTGCAACATAGAGGAGAGTAGAGGAGAGTAAATGCTTGTTGCATAAAGAGAGTGAACTTGGGGTATCCAGGAAAGAGGGATCACCTAGGGCCCTGGGCTGCTAAAGCAAAGGTCCTGAAGGCTTCCTGCAGTCATGGTGCTATGGAGCTTTTTGAATCCTGGGTATGTATAATTACTGTGGGCTGAGACTAGCCCAGGACCCTAGGAAGGAGTCATCTGTGTTTAGGGTTCCCAGAAGGGGTTACCAAAGCCCTTCAAAGTGGCCTCTATACCAGCCTGGTCCCCATTTACCTCTCCTGGCCCAGATGAGCCTCAGGGTGTCCACAGGTGTGATGTGTCCATTCACATGTGCATGCATGACTGCATCCAGAGCAAAATCTCACAGTTAGGCTTCACTTATGGCTCATATTCCCTTAATCCCCGGGGTCCTGGCCAGGTGACAAGCACCCATGCACCCACCTGCATACAGCAGTCCATCCATTACAGGGGACAGCCAGGAATGAGGCTAACTGCTCTCTCCTGAGGTCAGATCCTCCTTGGAGCATGTCTGCTGTGTCCCTGAATCACCAGACATGTGAAGGTGGTCCATGGGCCTGCCCCTTCCAAACTGTGTGAGGCAGAGTCTGTTCTGGGCTTGTGAGAGAGCTAGGCATTCACTCAGCACTCTGAGACTGGCCAAAGTTGCAAGGCAGCTATCTGATGTGCAGCCAGTACTGCTGGTGGCTAACAGTTACTGGTTAACTCATCCTGTTCCTGTTTAACTTGTCCCCTGGGGATGTTGGCAGCCTCTGACCTCCAGGACCTCCTGTCCATCTGGCTGAATAGGCAGAAAGGAGTCCTTCTCAGCCTTCAGTGGACCCATCTGCTCTGTTAAGGAGCCACTGTGGTGCCAGGGGTGGAACCAGCGTTCGGCCTGCCGTGAAGAGGCCCTGGAAGAGCCATGGCAGGTAGGCAAGCCAGAGAGGGCCAGGACAAAGTCTCCAACCCAATTTCTACCTGTCAGGCTGGCCCTACATTGCACTCTCTGTTCAACTCTGTGCTTGGATACATGCCAGAGGTCAAAGCCCATGCTCACCCCTTCTTTCCAGTAGTTGGTTCTGAACTCAGGGCAGTGATGAAGGCCCCTACTTCTTCTCCCGCCTAAGGCCTCCAGACGAGGCATACAGGAATCAGTAAGCCTAGGAATCTCAATGGGGTCCTGGAGGTGTGAATGTGAGATGAGGTAATGCAGGGCACCTCTCCAGCCTCCTGCCAGGGTCACATTTTTACTTAAAGATGGGAAAAGTTCAGCCTCAGAGAAGTGGGAGGGCAGTCTGTGGCCAGTGAAGGGGGTTCCTGGAAGCCTAGACTCTGGCTTGCCCTGTCTCTGTGGAAGAAATTGGAACGCTATGTGTATTCTTTCAACCTTTGGTACCCACAGTCCCTGTAGCTCTTCAGGAGAAGCCAGCCAGGCTGAGAGATGCAGGAGCTGGCACTACTATGATGGGGTAGTGTGGAGCCTGGACTCATGTCCAGCAGGGATAAACCAACAGATGGGTTCCTCTATCTGGGCTGGCTCAGCTCAGATATGACTCTGGCCACTCCTCTTTCTGTTAATGTTCCCCCAGAGCACAAGGCTGTCACATGAGGGCCGGCAAAACACAACTGCCCACTGCTGAGGGAAGAATGCAAGTCTGGGCTTCGGCCTGTAGGATCCATGATGGATGTAGTGGGATCGCTGATGCCACTTGCCCATTGCCTGTGTTTTACCCCTTGGTCATAGAGCATCTGTGGATAGCATGGCAGTAGGCATCCCAACATGGCTGACCTGTTGTACTCTTTCTGCAGGTGTCTGTAACATGGCCCCTAATTTCCTTTCCCCATCTGAAGATCAGGCCTTGGTGCCTGCCCTTGGCAGAGCAGTTTCTTTGAATTGCACAGCTTGGGTTCTCTCTAGGCCCCAGTGTCCCCAGCCATCAGTGCAATGGCTAAAAGATGGTCTGGCATTGGGCAATGAAAGCCACTTCAGCCTCCATGAGGACTTCTGGTAAGAGACTGAGGCATCCAGGGTTATAGTAGCCACTGGGATATACCCATGGCCAGACTTTCTGACCTACACCCTAAACTCTAACAACCTGGGTGAGGCCTATGTATCACCTATGCAAATCTGACATGGCCAAGTATTGCCATGGCCAAGATAGAGGGCTGACTTTGGGAGCAGGTCTGAGTTTAGTCCTGTATCGTGGAGGCTGTTTGGGGATAGAATCCTAAGTCTATAATCGTTCATTGACTAAGCCTGTAACCAAAGGATCCTCATGACCCAGGCCCAAATTCTGTCCACTTAGCCCAAATCTGCAATCTTTCCCTGGGTGAATCCCAGACAGTGGGACTTGGGCATCCCCTGATGTTCTTGGTCCCCAGGTGAGGGTTTGGCCTCGTTTTCCCAGGGTCAGTGCCAACTCCTCAGAGATTGTGTCCAGTGTTCTGGTGCTCAACTTGACCAATGCTGAGGACTATGGAACGTTCACCTGCTCTGTCTGGAATGTCAGCTCCCACTCCTTCACTCTTTGGCGAGCTGGTGAGGGAGTTCAAGGTGGTGGAGGGCAAGGGTTTCCTGAAGTCCTAACATTAAAGAAGTAGTGGTTCTCCCTGTCTGCAGGCCCTGCTGGCCATGTGGCTGCAGTGCTGGCTTCTCTCCTTGTCCTGGTGATTCTGCTGCTGGTGGCCCTGCTCTATGTTAAGTGTCGGCTGAACGTGCTGCTTTGGTACCAAGACACTTATGGGGAGGTGGAGATGAATGGTATGTGGGGTTCTGCAGGGATTAGGGCACAAGTTTTGGCCAAGGGCCTAGCTGCATGCTGGGTTCAGTCCTGGGTGGAGGGAGTTGTAGCTCCAGAGGGTTCTAGGTGTACAAAGGCAGTGGAAAGGCAGTGTCTCAGAAGGACACAGGACTGGGGTCAACCGAAGGAAGAGACGCGTTCAGAGAAATGCTGGGCATGGAGTAGGAGTGCCTCTATAACTGGCCGTGCTGACTGGCTTTCTCTACAGATGGGAAGTTATACGATGCGTACGTGTCCTATAGCGACTGCCCAGAGGACCGCAAGTTTGTAAATTTTATTCTGAAGCCTCAGTTGGAGCGGCGTCGGGGATACAAGCTCTTCCTAGAGGACCGCGACCTCTTGCCGCGCGCGGGTACCGCCCCTGTCCTGCCTCCTGGTCCCTCCTCTGTTCCCTGAGTCCCGCCCTTGTCATTGGCCCCGCCTCTCATCCGCCCGCCCACGCCCTTGCCTACAGAGCCCTCTGCCGACCTTTTGGTGAACCTGAGTCGCTGTCGGCGTCTCATCGTGGTTCTTTCAGATGCCTTCCTAAGCCGGCCCTGGTGTAGCCAGAGCTTCCGGTGCGTCGGGCTGTTGGCTTGGGTGGGGGACCAGGAGGCCTATCCTGCCTCTCCTGACAGTCCGGTCTTCTCAGGGAGGGACTGTGCCGCCTACTGGAGCTCACCCGCAGACCTATCTTCATCACCTTTGAGGGCCAGAGACGTGAGCCCATACACCCTGCTCTCCGTCTCCTGCGCCAGCACCGCCACCTCGTGACCCTGCTGCTTTGGAAGCCTGGCTCCGTGGTGCGAGGGCTGGCTGGGGGCGGGAGGGAGGTTGTGAGTGGGTGCCTGGGATGGGAGAGCTCGGGGAATCTGCAAGTCAGCCACCAGCAGTGCTCTTTGGGTCTGGGTGGCTAGAGGCTTCCTGTTTGTAGATCCCCATGTGTTTATACTGACGGTCCAAACCTGGCCCCCAGACACCTTCCTCTGATTTTTGGAAAGAGCTCCAGCTAGCACTGCCACGGAAGGTGCAGTACAGGCCGGTGGAGGGAGACCCTCAAACTCGACTTCAGGATGACAAAGATCCCATGCTAATCGTGAGAGGACGTGCTGCCCAGGGCCGGGGCATGGAGTCAGAGCTGGATCCAGACCCTGAGGGAGACCTGGGTATGCTCACTACAGATCAAGGGGTCAGACACAGCTCCAGCGTCCTGGAAGGGACCCAGGCTTGGAGGACTCTGGCATCGAGAGATCCTGTCTCCTAAGGAGGTTGGACCTCCACTGACAGTGGCCCTCACTGCCTCTTTCTGGGGAGGTGTTTTGCTCGTAGGCCTCTGTGGGGGAACTTTCAGGGCTTCTAGTGTCTTTGTGGCTTGTGGGTGAGCATGAAGCAACCCCTTCTGGCCACAGAGCCTAGTAGAAGACTGGCTGTAGATCTTGCAGCCTCAGGCCTTGTGGTATCCTGCAGGTGTCCGTGGACCTGTCTTTGGGGAGCCACCCACTCCACTGCATGAAAGCAGGGTCTCCATAGGAGAGGGCCATGGCAGCGAAATGGATGTCTCTGACCTTGGCTCTCGAAACTACAGTGCTCGAACAGACTTCTACTGCCTCGTGTCTGAGGATGATGTGTAGCCTGTGTCCTAGCAGCTCAGAGTATGAGATCATGGCAACAGCTTCCAGGGTAGAGGCAGGCACTCCTTCTTCCGAGGACCACAACCCTTGCCTCCATCCCTGGGCCCCTCAGGAAAGGAGTGTGGCTCCAGGATGTCACAGAATAAAATCCTCTTGGTTCTTGCCTGGGCCTATTTCTCTCTGGATGGTAACTGCTCTGCCTCTTACTGCCTCCATCATGAGACCCTGACTCTTCCTTTTCATCCTTACCAGCACCACGTTTCCCGGGCTACTATCTGCTCAAACCTGCCTTCTGTCCTCAGCTACCCCTGGCATATCCCTTGCTCTAAGAGTTCCTAGTAATAGCTCCTGCTTGGGAGTATGACTGTCTCTAGTCCTCTCTCATCTGGACAGATCTTTCAGTAAGAAGCCACCGTTTATAATTTTACAAAGAATTGTCTCTGATGTGTTGTTTCTGATACTCCTGGAGTTCAAGCCTTGGGCAGCCAGTCTGATCCTCTGGCCCGGGCACGTCCCAGCACCAGCTCAGGGCGGACAGAGAGTATTGGGTGTGTTTATGGAATGGATATTGCTCCGGAAGTCCCCAGCTCTGCTGTGTTTATGCCTCAGATAGCAGCAGTAATGGCTATCTCTTTTAATTCCTTCTCCATCCTGTCTGTGTCTTCTGCCTTGGGAGGCCTATGTGTAGGCCTGGAGGTGTGTGTTCTGGGACAGGTAGGCATGTTTGGAGACAACGTACACTTCAGGATCTGTGTTCAGTCACGGAAATACACGGAGCTGGGACTGTGTTCAAAACCACCTTTATTCCCAGTGTTGCTGTCACAAAGCTGTCAGGCCACGGGCAGCCCCACCCTTGCCATTGTGACTAATCACCACCCGGTACACCAGTGCAGCTCAAGCCCTGCCCCCTTCCCTGCCCTGCAGAAGCCAATCAATCCCCAGTTGCAAGCGCCTGTTCTTTTCTGGTGGCCCTGGCCCCTCAAGGGTACACACAGGATTCCAGAGAGAGGTCCTGTGGCATCAGCTCCTCTTCTGTGTGCTGTGGGACAGCAGGAGCTGAGCCTATCTCTTGGGAGCTGGATCACTTCACCTCCAGGAGGCTTCACCTATGGGCCCAGGAAGTCCTCTTTCCGGTAGCCTTTCTGTAGCGAAGAGAGGACAGGAAGATCAGGACTGCCTTTGCTATCCCTGAGACCCTCCCTGCCTTCCCCATAATGTTCTGGGGATAGCCTGGGCCCTTGCCCCTGAGTTCCAGGCTTGTGTCCCTCCCCTGGTGACTTGCATCCTGTACTGAGCCTCATGCCCTGAGACCCTGTTGACTGGTCTCTGTAAAACGTACCGCCCGGAAGTCACGGTGGAGCTTGCTGTACTGCCAGAGGTTGGCCAAGAGGCTGGAGGCTGCCCGGGAGGACTTCTCGCTGTCAGGGCTGTGGGCATTCCAAGAGGGTCAGGGTCAAGGCTAGGAGGTAGGATGGGTGGGGTATCCCTTGGCCATGCTGCTGTGGGTTGGCCGGTCTTTACCTGTCCCTCTTCTTTTTGATGAAGACCAGCTTTCGGAGGCCATCAAAGTAGAGCAGGTCCCGGGCAGCAATGGGGCTGGCTACCACCAGGTTGTTGAGCACAGCTATGATGTTGACCAGCACCTCGGCTGGGGGACACTTCTCACCCACACTACCAGGAAGCTTCTCAATCAGGTGGCTCACTACCTTTGTGGCTGATAAGAGGTTAGGGTCAGTCTGCCCTATTCCCTGCTGCCTTGGTGCCCAGAACCTCTGCCTCCCCTGGGGGCTGACACACACACCTGCCCACTCCATTTGACTTGCTAACCAGAAGCCAGCTCCTTGGGAGACATGGGCTGTGGACTGGACCGGGGACAGAACTCACACATCTCGTCCTTGTTCCTGGCATTCCGAGACAGGTTTCGGATGAGGCCAGTCAGTGATCGAAGTTGATTGTGGTCAGCAGTGCGAACGCGGTCCAGCAAGGGGTTCAGGATGCGCTCCTGTTCCAGGGCCAGGCGGCTCAGCACACCTGCCCACTGCAGGGAAAGGTAGGGAACATGGTGAAACCCAGAAGCACCCCAGACAGCCCTAGACTGCCTGCCCTGTTCAGGATTGAGGCAAAATCACATCTTCATTTCTTGCCTGCTACTTCTGCCTGTTCTGTCAAGTCATGACCTGATCAGGTAACCCTTCCGCTCAGAATGTCAAAACCCTAATCCACATGGTCCCATTCCTCAGGCTGGGCAAGGGTTTCATGTCTCACTCTTAGAGATCCCTTTCCCCAAACAGACCATGAATTCCTAGGGCCTGGCTCTCATCCATGAGCCCGAGTCCCTAGCATAAGACGAGGAGTGGGGCCTGTCAGCCTACTGACCCTGCGGTCACCCGCGGTGATATTCTGTAGCGCCCCTGCGGCTGCCTCTGTTGTATGCCGATTTAGTTCACAGCGCTGCAGCAGTCGGTTGTACAGCCCCACGATCTGGGGGCTCCACAGCCACTCGAGGCCCTTGGGATCCTTAGATACTTCAGCAAAGGTGAGTGCATCAGCTGTGAGAGGAAGCTGAGTGGGAGGGTACAGGGATCAGCCAGGGCCAGGGGTTCAACTGAGGTCAGAGCATCAGGCTGGTGCTCCCTGTCCCTAGCCTCCTGGGTCTGGGCTCACCTCTCGCAGCCTCCGACTCTGAGGTGTAAAGCAGCCCACCATTTCACCAGGCGGTGCCCCTGCCATGTCCCTGCGGCCCCGACCTTCAAGCCGTTGCAAGGCTGACGGTGGCATCTCATCGTATAGGCGGTAGGACAAATTCCTCAGCACACACACAGCATTTTCCACACTCTGCAGGGAAGGAACAGGGTGATCAGAGTGGGCCGAAGCCCCTGCACCCCCTTGGCTCACCAGATGCCCCTCACCTTGTCCTCACACTTGCCCACGTCCAGGGCATGGTTGATGTAGGTGACCAGGGCATCTACTAGCCCGTGGCACTCACGCATCTTCTGGCGAGTGGCCTGGGAGGCTGAGCTGAGGTTCCTGGGGATGGAGGCAGATTAGAGCTTCCCCAGGGATACCAACACCATGGAGTGCTACCTTAGGGACCCTTAACCTGAAGCCCCTGTCCTGGAGACGAAATCATCAGACACTGGCCTCCATCCTGAGTTGGCACTGGCCCCTGTGCTCTTCTGTTCCTGGACTTTAGAAGATGCTTCTGGCCCTGCCCTTCCATACCCACCCGCAACTAACTCCTCAAAGTTTGGGAAGATGGATGTCAGGGCAAGAGACTTGATTCAATGAATCATAAAGCTCCAGAGTATCTTGCCTATCCCATTCTTTTCTCTGCTGTTTATGTCTCCCAGTGGCCTTGGCTAACTGTTCTTGTCAATTAGGTGGCAAATGAACATGCTTCTTCTAGGAGTTTCCCTAATCCTTCTCTGGCACCTGCCTCCCTCCCTTCAGCATCTCCTGGCCCAGTGCTTCTACTCAGCACACCTGAGGAAGCCAGTAGCATTGTAGAAGATCTCTGCCTCTGAAGCATTCTGCTGGATGAGGGGGGGCCCGCCTGCCCCTGACAGGGGGCTGAGCACCAGATCTGTGAGCTGCTCCAGTGTATCTCGGGCGAGGCGGTCCTTCAGGTGGTCACTGGAGGACAGGTTCCATAGGATCCCTGCACAAGATGGGGCCAAGGCTGCGGTCAGGGTTGGCTCCCTGGCTCTTTTGCTTCCTCTAGGGATGGTGCAGAGCAGGCTCTCCACATCTTTTTACAAAGATTTCTTTCTTTCTCTCTTTCTTTCTTCCTCTCTTTCTTTCTTTCTTTCTTTCTTTTTTTTAAATTATGTGTGTGTCCATGCATGGGTATATCATAAGCACATGAGTACAGGTACCCGTGGAGTCCAGAAGAAAGCATCAGATCGCCTGGAGCTGGAGTTACATGCAGTTATGAGCTGCCTGATGTAGGTGCTGGGAACAGAACTTGGGTCCTTTGGAAGAGCAGCGAACACTCTTATTCACCAGGCCATCGCCCCAGCTCTTGACCCCACACTTTCTTGGAGCCTTGCCTTACTCCAGAGCTCCTCTGGAGAGGTCCTCAGTGTGACCTTTGCAGGCATGGGACAGGAGCAGAGCAAGAGAGACAAACAAGATGTGGGGATTTGAAGACTTAGGAGTGGAAGCGAATGGAAAGAGAGAGCCTGGGCTCAAAGATGCTGCTCAGTGGAGGAGGGCTTGCCCTGCTTGTACACTTGAGTACCATGGCTAGCACCACAAAAAAATAAGTATAAAAAGTCACAAAAATAGTTTTGTAGGTGAGACACTTATAATCTAGGAATTTAGGAAGCTAAAAATAGAATTGCTATGAGTTTGAGGCTATCCTGGGCTATACAGAGAAACCCTCTCTCACAAACAATCGACAGGCATAAGTTACATGCCTTTAACCCCAGCATTTGGAAAACACAGGCAAGTAATTTCTGTGAATCTGAGGCCAGCCTAGTCTACATGAGTTCTAGGTCAACCAGGGCTATATAGTGAGACCTTGTTTTAAAAACAAACAATACACACAACAGTGACAAACACTGACAACAATGAGTTTAGCTTGGCATGATGGCTGTAATCCCTGTAATCCCAACAACCCAGGAGGCCTGTGTAGGATTACCATGAGTTCATGGCCAGAGTATGATACACAGTGAGATGAAGGCCAGTTTAGTGTACAGAGTGGGACAATGAGAATGGGTTGGGGAGGGCCAAAGACATGGCTCAGTGGTTAAGAGCACAGGCTTCCTTTCAGAGGATCTGGGTTCAATTCCCAGCACCTATATGATAGTCCAATCATCTCAAGCTCCAGCTCCAGGTGATCTGATGCCCTCTATTTTCTTTTCTTTTCTTTTCTTTCTTTCTTTCTTTTTTTTTTTTTATTTTTTGGTTTTACCTGACAGGGTTTCTCTGTGTAGCCCTGGCTGTCCTGGAACTCACTCTGTAGACCAGGCTGGCCTCTGCCTGCCTCTACCTTGTAAGTGCTGGGATTAAAGGCATGTGCCACCACTGCCTGGCTATCTGATGCCCTCTTGTGAACCCCATGGGCACTGGGCATGCATGTGATATACAGACATTCATGCAAGCAAAACACTGATACATATAAAATAAAATCAATAAATTATATATCAGGGGCTGGAGAAAATGGCTGAGTGGAGTACTTGCTGGTCTTACAGGGGACACAAGAGTTGGTTCCATAACCATCTGTAACTCTAGTTTCAGGGAATCCAATGCCCTCTTCTGACCTCTCTGGGTACCAGGCATGTATACAGTACGCATACAAACATGCAAAAACTTCATATACATAAACATAAAGATAAACAAACCTTTAAAAAAACAATAAAATAAACCAGTAGCACACACCTTTAATCTCAGCACTCAGAAAGCAGAGGCAGGCAGATCTCTATGGGTTTAAGACTAGCCTGATCTACATAGTGAGTTTCAAGACAGCCAAGGCTATAATAAGTTCCTGTCTAAATAAATAAATAAATAAATAATAAATAAATAAATAAACAGGCTGGCAAAATGGCTCAGCAGGTAAAGGTGCTTTCTGCCCAAGCCCTATCACCCGAGTTTGATCCCCAGAACCCATGGTGGAAGGAGAAAACTGACTACCAAAGTTGTCCTCTGACCTCCACTCGGACGCTTGTTGAATACATGCATGTCCACCAAGCGATAGTAAATAAGCAACAGCAGTGCATGAAACTTGAACAAGCGCCCCCCCACCCCCCTCCCCCTAGTGCAAGATGGGACTGAGAAGGCAAAAGATTGCTAAGGACGAGGGAGGAAGAGGGGAGTACGGTGAGAGGGGGTGGGGACAGGATGGGGGGAGGGCAGAGGAGAGGGACAGAACGAGAGGAAGAGGCACAAGGGTACCTGTAACATTTTTGCGTAGCTCATCATCCTGCTCGCGAAGTGTCCGCAACAGCTCGAAAATGCCATTCTCCTCTACCAATGCCAGCTTGTTGTCTACATTGTCATAGATGAGGTTGCGCATGGCACCCGTAGCGTGGCGCTGCACCTCCTGGTTGGCGTGGTTGAAGAGCTTCACCAGTCTAGGCACTGCCTGAAGGCTGCGAGCCTGTGGCACATAGATACAGAACATAAATACAAATGTATGTGGGCATATGCAGACTGTGAAAATGCATGTAGACATAACCACAAGCATGGAACTAAGCACGTATGTATATAGGTAATCCAGACGGTACGGGGTGATATGCAAGTCTGTGCACAATGTACGCAAACATATTTTGGGAGGGCGAGTGACATTTTGGGAATATGGTGACTATATAGGCTACAGGTGAATGCAGGACCGTGCACTCAGGTATATGGAGATGATGCAGCGTAGGTGTGCCACAGGTATATGTATGACGTATATGTCTATATGATGTATAAGTGTCCAGGTGTATATCTGTGATGCAGGTATACACACACAGGGCCTTTCTGCCCTTTCTTTGCTGAGGATATAGAAAGGTGAGGTTTGCCCAGCCAGCCTAGTGATAGTTCAGGGAAGGTTAGGGCCTAGTAAGGATAGTCACCAGGGGCGTCAGGACCAGTGGGACAGTCATCCAGGGGCAACAGGGGATAGCCTGTGGGATTTGTCACCTGCTTCTTGGCGGCTGCATCACTGTAGCACCTGTGCTGGATGTACGCTGCTCCCAGCACCTGCAGGTTGGGGTCTGAGGCCATGAGGTACTTGACTGCTGAAGGCAGGTCAATGTCATCAAAGCTGTAGAACCAGGGGTTAGTCAGTGGCCAGACTGTGTGCTACAGTCCCCTCCCTACTCCAAGCCCAGCTCCTCACCCACTGCTGAGCCTCTGCAGGGTTCGATGGCCTGTGTAGCTGTCCAACCCACGTACATCCGGCAGGTGGCCTGAGTCAGCCAGGCTAAGACTGAGGCTGCGCACAGATGGGGCTCGGGCCACTGGCTCCAGGCCGGCACCCGATACTGACCCAGTACCCCCGCGGCTTCGGTGGCTGCTCTGAAATCTTTGCAGGGTTCGCATGGCAGGCGCACGGATGGTCCTGCTGGGTGGTCCCTCAGCAGCCTCTGGCCAGTCCAGGCCTCCTGCTCTGCTAGAGCCGGAGCTAGCCTGGCGCTCATAAGCATAGGCCCTGTAGGTAGAGGCGGCTGCAGGCTCCAGTTGCTCAGATACCACGCTGTATCGGTCGTCCAGGCCCCCCGGCCCCAGCCTCAGTGAGCGCAGGGATAATGTGTCATAGTCAGCTCTGCTGGCTGCCCCACCTCGCTCATGAAAGGACACTGGCCGGGTGGGCATAGGTGGAGTGGGCTGGGTACCCCCATATCCCACAGCCCCAAAGGCACTGCCCCCATTGTGGGCAGAACTCAGCCTCCGACTGCACGTCAGATCCACGGCTGAGCGGGAGGACCAGGAAGCTGGGCTGTAGGCCGGCTTGGCGATGGGCCGGAAGGTCTATGGGAGGGGAGGGCACAGTGAAGGGGTATCTGGGGGTTACCTGGCACCCTCCCCTTCTGATCCAGAGCTCCCAGCCTCCCCTGTAGAGCCTCCCCTCAGTGTGGGACTGCAGAGCTGACTCCCTGACTCACCGAGGTCTTCTCTCCACTCATGCCCTGGGATCGGGAGCTGAAGCCAGTCTGCATAGTGTGATATTGACCCCTGGGCATGCCTGTGGACAGAGACAGTGATAGCCATGACACCATGACCAATAGAAAGGTGTAGGCTTTTTTTCTTTTTCTTTTTAAGATTTATTTATTTTATATGTGAGTACACTGTTTCTGTCTTCAGACACACCAGAAGAAGGCATCAGATCCCATTACAGATGGTTGTGAGCCACCATGTGGTTGCTGGGAATTGAACTCAGGACCTCTGGTAGAGCAGTCAGTGCTCTTAACCGCTGAGCCATCTCTCCAGCCCCGCTTTTTTTCCTTCTTTAAGCCGGAGGTCTCTGATCACAACCCTGGGTGTGACATTAGACCCAGGGCAAGGAGGCCAAGTCAGTTTTGGAGCTAATCCCTTGCCCATGGTTCTGCCATGGCTGCAGCTTGGCTTCATCCAGTCTGTTCTGGTAGGCCTTCTTTCCCTAGCACTCCAAACTGTCTCCTTGTTCAAAGGAGTTCAGACAACTCAGCCTGCTGACCTCTGGGCTGCCTGGAGAGGATGCCAGGGGTCTCCATCAGCTGCCCAGACCCTGCTACAGCACAACATCTGGCCCCTCCAGGAAGCCAGCCCAACCTGCCTCAACCTACCACGACCTCCACTGAGCTCCTCGTGTGCCCAGACAGCATCTGTACTACAGTCACGAGGGAGCGACATTGTACACTGCAAGGATGCAGTCTCTCTGGCTCAGTCTGCTCAGATCGGCAGTGGTAGAAGCACTTGGTAGAGCCTGAGGCAGGCATCACACCTACCCGATCCAGCTGCACATTAGCTGAGGACAGGGCGAAGGCCCAGCTCTATGGTCAGTAGACAGAAAGGTGGGGCGGGGGTGGGGTGGGGGGAGAAGGGCTGGTCAGAAGTTTGGAATGATATGTAGATGAGTGGATTGGTAGGGGAGAAGGAGATGAAAGAGGATCACATGGGTGTATAGAAAACAGGCGACTGGGGCTGGAGAGATGGCTCAGCGGTTGAGAGCACTGACTGCTCTTCCAGTGGTCCTGAGTTCAATTCCCAGCAACCACATGGTGCCTCACAACCATCTGTAATGGGATCTTATGCCCTTTTCTGGTGTGTCTGAAGACAGCCTCAGTGTATTCACATACATTAAATAAATCTTTAAAAACCAAACCAACCAACCAACCAACCAACCAACCAGGCAACTGAATGAACAGAGAGAGAATGGTGCAGGGTAGAGAGGCAGAGGTGAGGCCACAGAGGAAACATCATCCCAAGAGTTGATGGTGACAGTGGGCAGTCCTTGGGGGGATTCAGCCTTTGCCAAGGCTCCTCTGGCTTGGGGAAGCGCTCCTTCAGCAGAGCACCTGCTACAGAGGTCAGTATCAGTGTGGGGAAGGGGCCTTCCTTCGCTCCATCCAATTCAGCTCGGGGTGGACAGTCCGATGTTCCCCAGACCCACCCAGGTTAATGAGGCTTCTGGGCAGGGGCTGTTAACCCTTTGACGCTAGTGAGGGCCAGCCTAGGGGGCACACCCCAGCCTGAGGACCTTACGCCCACCCCCAAATTACTATCCTCCTCCCCCTAATTGGCAGGGTAGCCAGGTGATAATTAACCCCTCCCTGTGCCCTCCCCCACCCCATGACCCCTGGGCATCAACCTGGCTCCAGTAAGACTTAGGCTCAGAAAGATTTTAGGCAGCAATCCAGTTTCTGACCTGCCCTTCTGCCAGACAACCCTCTCCTCCTGGCCAGACGTCATGGGACCACTGTGAACTGAGGTCTGGACCTCCGAACAGAGGTTCATTGTACTGCCTAAATTTAATTCCTGTTGTTGTAGCCTGGCAGGTATGGAAACGATGTTTCTGGAGTAACTGCCTTGAGCCCAGCCTGTCTGAGTGGCCCTCTAACATAAGACACACACACAGACACACACAGACACATACACACACACACACACACACACACACACACACGCTGCCCCTGAGGAGTACCCTTCGGGCTATTCTCATGAAGTGTATCTGGGTCACTCCTGGTAGGCCCAGTTCTGCAATTCCTCAGGGAGCCCCTGCTCCAGACAGACCTGGGCTCCATCCAGGAGCATCCCTCTTTCGCATGCAGTTACACTCACTCCCATTTGGTTAGGAGGCACTCTGGCCTCTCTGAGACCTCAGGTATGCCTGTGTTCTGTGGTGCTGGGAGGGAATGTGTTGGGCGGGGGTTGCCGACAGGTGGGCTTGGCTGCTCACTTTGTGCCTCCCGTGTCTTTCCAACTTAGGAAGCAGGTAGGCCCAGCCCCAGGACCCCTGTCCTGGCTGGGAAAGGAGGGATGCCCCACCCAGACTGCTCCCTATGCCTGCTGGGGCGGGGCAGTGACTCAGAACAGGCCTCTGTAAGGTGAGTCAAAGCCTGAACCCCGAGCTTGTACGGCTTCTGCCACCTGGCACCACTGCTCCTGCCCTAGCCACCTCCACCGGCCACTGTCACCATTAACAACTTCATCACCCTCTGTCGCCTACCATACCCAAGTTGGCCTACCTCTAGCGCTCTCCGCGGAGCCATCAAGCTCAGTAGACCCATTGTGCCGCGACTGCTGGCCCAGCTGCAGGAGGCGGGCTCGGACTTGCTCCTGGACTCTGGCAGCTCGAAGTCGATCAGCCTCCGGCCCCTCCGCAGCCCGGCGATCCAGCTGTAGGTCCGAGGGCAGCGCCAGGGAGCAAACACCAGCCTCAGGCTGCAGGGCAGACAGCAGGAAGTTACCTTCCTGCATAGTGACAGGGGCGACTAACCAGCCCACCTGTCCTGGGCCTCTCCCGGGTCTTGTCCCTCGAGGCCCGGTTCCAGAATCTCTTCCTGGCTGGCTCTCTTAGACAGACGCCTGCCCGCCCAGCCCAGAGCTTGGCTGGGGGCGGGGACACCTGGGCCAGGTGGGAGGGAGGGGCCTCTGCCTGCTTAAGGTGGAATTTGGGCGGAAGAACTGGCCCTGCATGTCCTCAAGTCGCCTGGCCTTCCCTTTTCTCCTATCCCAGGACAGGGCCACAGGGACATGGGTTCTACTTGCTCTCAGTCTTCCGAGCCCAGACCAAACCCCGTGGGTACCAGCGTTCTCAGTTTGAGAGTAGGGCAGTGAGCCTGTGGGGCCTGTCACTACAAGCCATATGAGAAGGAATGTCCCAGCCTGGGGGTTGGGAGCTCTAGAGCATCAAAGACCAAGGAGGCTCCAAGACCAAGCTGGA
>JADRCD010228299.1:26333-48628 GCA_019843815.1 Montemys delectorum | reverse complement strand
GGGGGGGCTGTTAGCATTCAAACCAGCACAGCATCCATGTTGTCTCCAGTATAGTTCACTCTGTAACACCTTTCTCTGTATTCACCTACAGTGAAATTCTGCAACTAAAACACATAGCTTTATTGGGGTTTCAACAAGAAAGATCTTCATGAACTTCATGTATTTTCTAACTGAAAATGTTTTTGGTAAATGATTAAAAACATATTCCAGAGAGAACACACATAAGAGACACGGTCTATAAAATAGTCATCAAGGATCACTCTCCCACTCCTTTTTCTTCACCATTGTGACAGCATGAATGAGATCATTCCCCACGGGCCCTAGCATTTGAGTGCTTGGTTCCCAGTCAGTGGTGTTCTTTGGGGAGGTCTAGGAGATGTGGTCTTGGAGGAAGTATGCCACTGAAGCAAGGTTTTACATTCTCTGCATCCTGCTTGAAGTTCAAAATGTAAGATCTGAGCTTCTTGCTCCAGCCACTATGCATCCGCGTTGCCTCTCAGCCTCCTATGCCAACCCACCTCCCCAAAACCATAAGCCCAAGTAAACTTTACTTTAAGTTGCCTGGGTCATGGTGTTTTAGTGTAGCAATAGGAAAGTAAAGACTACAGCTGTAAATCTAAGTGTTACTGTGAATTCTTAAATAACGGCTCTGGCTTCTTTGTTCTTCTTTACTGAGAGAGAACGATAGCTTCTTTGTAGATAGGAGTAGGCTCTGCCTCCACAGCATGGCCTTGGACTGACACAAAGGGTGATGTTTTATTCATTATATTAGTTTGCTATTGCTACATAACAAACCAGCCCAAAGCTTGATAGTTAAAAACTATAAACATTTTGTGTCTCACAGTCTCTAAGGCAGTGGTTCTCAATCGGTGGGTTGAGACACATTTGGGGGGAGGGTCAAAGACCCTTTCCCAGGAGTTGCATATCAGATACCCTGCATATCAGATACTTGTGTTATTCCTATCGGTAGCAAAATTACAGATATGAAGTAGCAACCAAAATAATTTAATGGTTGGGGGTCAGCATAATACAAGGAGGGTTGCAGCATCAGGAAAGGTGAGCCCCACTGCTCGAAGGACACAAGGAGTCTGGGCAGCTTGGCTGAGGGCAGCGGGAGGCTTCAGTTTGTGGCTAGTCAAACAGTTGCCCCGGGGCTGCAGTCATCTCAGAACATGATGGGGATTGACAGATTGCCAACTGGGAGTGCAAGCATCAGCTCTTGTGACGGGTACAGACTTTAGTCCTTCCAGGTCTGACAGAGGGAGTTTCTGTGCTCACCATATGTGTACACCCGCATTGTGGTAGCATGTCTCCCCTAGCAGAATTACTTAAGAGAAAGAAAGTCAGCGTGTTCAAGACGGGAGCCTCAGATTTAAAAAGTAACACTAAAATAATCTTGAAGGCAGTACTCCTTCACTTCCACTTTACTCTGCTCTTTGGAAGTAAATCATCCATCCATCCACCCATCTCAGACATCAAGCAGAGATCTGATCAGCAGCCATCATCTAGGGCCATTTTAGAAGCTGTCTATCCCAGTTTATATCCATTGCCAGAGTTCCTGAAAAGCAGAAGAAGCAGGATTCTTTCCATCGGAGAGAAGCTAAGATGACCGTAGCTCAAAACACAAGTGGGGAGTGGGGCTGGAGACAGCACTGCGCTGCGAGCATCTCCGTAAAGACGTTTATCTGTATCCTTAGAATTGCCAGGCAGACACTGTTAATCTCAGCACCAAACAGGCAGAAGCAGGAGGGTCTCGGTGAGTTCAAATCCAGCCAGGTCTACTCACTGAGAGCTGCACTTCTGTCAGAGTTGCACAGTAAGACCCTGTCTCAACACAAACCAAACACAAAACTTCAACCAAATACGTAAACAAGAAAAGCCCTCACAGCAAAACAGAATCATAGCAACCTCCCATTGTGCTTGCTCAGTTCTGCCCACCCCCCAAGCAATCCAGAAGGCTCAAGGGCTTTTGTGTGTCTCATTTCCTTCCTGTTTTAGCTGGCCTCAGCACACCATCCTCACAGACAGGATTGGCTGTCAGAGAGATCATATGAGATCCTTAAAAATCAACCTAAGCTGAAGATCTTGACCTTGGTATCAATCGAATGAGCCCCGAGCTATACATACTTCAGCAAAAGCAATCTGAGTGTAGAATCTGGTGGAAGGCCAGTCAGGCCTGTGGCCAGGGATCTGTCTCACTACACTGAGCTTTGGGACCATGAGTCCAGTGCTCCACCCAGAGGACTGAGGAGAAATGATACAGGGACCAGACACAGTGGTGCATGCCTCCAATTCCGGAACTTAGGAGTGGAGCAGGAGGATTGCCACAAGCTCAAGGCTAGCTGATCTATATATTGTAAGGCATCCAGGACTACTAAGTGAGATCCTGTCCCAAATCAATCGATCAATCAACCCACGAAGGTAACAGAATCAAACACAAGACCAGAGAGATGGTGGCCTGTGAACCAGATATT
This sequence comes from Montemys delectorum, assembly GCA_019843815.1. NCBI lineage: Eukaryota > Metazoa > Chordata > Mammalia > Rodentia > Muridae > Montemys > Montemys delectorum. The sequence goes on along the minus strand of JADRCD010228299.1, from coordinate 46,154 downwards.
AATAAGGATGTAAGAAAGCAGGGTCATGGTGCCCTAGCACTAGGAAATAAGCAAAATGCCTATAGCTGTGTATCAGTTAGCAAAATGAATACAACGGGTGAATATGAAAACATAGCCGGGTGGTGGTGGCACACGCCTTTAATCCCAGCACTTGGGAGGCAGAGGCAGGCAGATTTCTGAGTTCGAGGCTAGCCTGGTCTACAGAGTGAGTTCCAGGACAGCCAAGGCTACACAGAGAAACCCTGTCTCGAAAAACCAAAAATAAATAAATAAATAAAAATAAAAAATAGAACTACAGGGAGCATTTAGAGCCAAATAAAATACTCACGAGGCTGCAGCGGCAAGATAGATTCTACCAGCAGGGGGCGCGTGAGGGTGGCTTTTATTGTTACAGCATCCTAGTCTGATACCAAGTTTTAGGGAGTAGCAGTTACCAGTGGATAGAGAGGCTCCAGATTGGAAGTGTCCTAAAGCAGCTATAAGTCGCTACAGCCTGCATAAAGAGTGAAGGAAGCGTGCTGCTTCCAGTCATGTGTCAAAAGGAGAGTCAAGATGCAACAAGATTTGTTTTTGAGTTGAGCAGACAAATGCCTGAAATGCAATGGTGTGTGTGTGTGTATGTGTGTGTGTGTGTGTGTGTGTGTATGTGTGTACACCCATGTGTGCGCCTGTCATCGTAGTATTTGGGAAAATGGAGTCAGAAAGGTCAGGAGTTTGAGTTCTATGAGATGCTGTCTCAGAACACAACAAAACAAGCCCTAAACAGAAACAACAAAACAAAAAGGCCACCTTTGAAGTAACTTGATCTTTCTTTTCTCTCTCAGGTCATCTAGCCTCTTGCTCTTTCTACTGTCTCCCTGCACCTAACAAGCAACTTACAGCCGAGGTTTGAAATGAGAAATAGGTCAGACTACTTGGCCATGTCTCATAGTTGCTTTTAAAATTATTGTGGAAAGAGCCACAGTATGTATGTGGAAGGTTCGGGTCTATGATGCAAGTGTCACCAGAAAGCTTGGGGCATCCCGGGGGAGCCACCATTCAATACCTGGGAAACTTGATGTTCTTCTTCAGCATCCTTAGTCTCCTTAATAAAAAATGTTAAGAATGGACTCAAACAGAAGATTGAGGGTGATTTGTTAGTGTTTAAAAGGAAAACCTTAGGGCAGGCAAGATGGAAGTCTTGTAGCCGCCTGAAGGGGAGGAGGAGAACAAGGAAGAGGAGGAAGAATCACCACGCTGCTTGTCGTAAGGCGGCACAGAGGTCAGCCGCTGGGCAGCAGGCAGCCACAAGGTGAGGAGGAGAACATAGGAAGAAGGAAGCCGGAGTATTAGGCAGGGAGTTCAAAAGCAGCCTTAGGTTCTGGCCAGCATCTGAAAGAAAAAGGGCAGAAGAAAAAAGAAATAGGACTCGGAAAGGTGGGCATACCAAGAGTCAGTTCTCTCTTTCCGTCTTTACGTAGATTCCAGGGATCGAACTCATGTTGCTAGGCTTGCATGCAAGTGCCGTTGTGCACTGATCTATCTGCCTTCCAGACAGTTGCTTGTATCTTATGGAATCTAAAGGGGTCATTTGCTGACTGGCGGTTGACAATACACAGACGGAGAACTGTGGCTAACAAGATCTGAGGACCTTGGCACATGAGAGCGGCAATGGGATGCATCTTTGACATTTATTGATGCCCCTTAGACTAGGGCCATGGCTAGCATGGCACTCCTCCCAGGATTTATGTCATCAAAGGTGTGTGTGCATGCAGGCGTGTGTCGACTCCACGTGCATATATGCTGGCTAGAAGTCCATCTTGCATGTCATTCCTCAGAAGTCCCCAACTTTTTTTTTTTTTTTGAGGCAGAATCTCTCAGTGTGCATCGGGGTTTGAACTCAGGTCCTTATGCATGCACAGCAGGCCCTGTACTACCCGAACCATCTTCCCAGCCATCATGAAAATTTTAACATTCGTTTTGTTTTCTAAAATAGTGCATTAAAATGTCATTTATTGAGTTTTGCTTTATGGGCCTGATATGAGAATGAAATTAACTCATATGCAGAATAAATGAGTGTTAGAGGTTTATTCCTCTTTTGGCTAGAATTGCCAGAGGCGTGTTATGGAATGCAATAGTACTGGGCTAACAAGAAAACAGGGGAAATTATATGCAGGAAGTGAGTTCTCATTAGAACTTACTTGATTGTGTAAAGCTTTCTGGGGCTGCAACTTGATGTTTTTGAACCCCCAGCTGAAAGAAGTGGGGAAGCCCCACTGTTTTAAACTGACAAGAAGCTGGCTTCCAGAGGGAATTTGTCTTTGTCGGGGCTTTGTCTTTGTCTAAGGAGTGACGACTTGATGAGCCCTCTTGATCGTGCAGATGTGAGCCAAGTACCAGTTAGAGGTGGCTACTGGTAGTTAGATGTCAAGAACTTGGCTTCAGTGACTTCAGATGAGCAAAGTTGTCTGTTTAACGGGGACAGAAACTGGCCTGACCAAAAGTGGTGCAATCACAGATACTTAATAATTTTAATTAGTCTTAGGAAATACTGAAATCTTTAGTAGTGAAAATTTTACATTATACTTTCAGTGATTCACTTGGATGGCAGGGATAACTGTGCATATGTGTGAGGAGAGAGGAAAAATTGTGGAAAACAGTTAATAAATGGTTAATCAAGTAGAAGACTCATAAGACTTCTTTGTGTTGTTTGCAACTTTCCTCAAACGTGGAGAAACAATCATGAATGGAAATAAGTTTAAAAAACAAAGGTAGGCTATGTGTGTGTGTGTGTGTGTGTGTGTGTGTGTGTATGTATGTGTCTTTCTCTCTCTCTCTCCCTCCCTCTCTCTCTCTCTTTCTTTCTTTCTTTCTTTCTTTCTTTCTTTCTTTCTTTCTTTCTTTCTTCTTTCTGCCTGTCATCAGGGGTAAGGTAGTAGTAGATGGCTAGATTCAAAGATAAGGATCATGGATGGACATACTATATTGTTCTTAGCAAACTTTTTCATAATTCAAAAATCAAGTCTCCAATTTAACCCAGGTTTTGCCATTCCACATGTTTCTTCTCCTTACAGCTCACACCCATTCTTACAGCTCACATGCGAGCCATCCTGGACTGGGTGACGAGCTGGTGCTAGAACAGCTTGTCCCATCCTGGACTGACTTGGGTTTTTAGTGATGGTGGATTGTCAAGAATGCACGGAAGTCTCTTAGGAATTTATGTCAGTATTGTTTCTGTTTCCAGAAATGTATTTATTGACCTTAATAATATCAGTCTGCACATTTTTTTTAAGGCTTATTATGTATGCTCAACATAAGGAGAATAACACAGAAAATTCACACAGGTCTTTTCTTACTGTTCCAAAGCCCCTCTGAGAAATTTACATACTGCATTTATTGCACGATTTCCCCGCCCCCAACATCAGATGCATATAAACAGTGGTGTTGAAAGGCTGGGGCCGGGCTTGTGGGAGTAAATTACCACCAGCTGTCTGAAGCCTTGCTCATAATTTCCTTCTTTGAGGTTTTTGTTACAGCTGACAGATAAGACTGGCCAACAAAGGGGGTGGTTCTGAATACACACAAATACAGGGAACACATACACAGACACACACACACACACACACACACACAGACACACACACAGACACACACACACAGACACACATACAGGCGCAGACACAGACACACACAAGCACACACACGCAAGCACACGCACAGGCATATGCACAGGCACATGCACACACACATACACACAGACACATGCACACACACATACACACAGACACATGCACACAGACACAGACACACACACACAGACACAGACACACACATACAGACACAGACACACAGACACATATACACAAGCACACGCACAGGCACAGACACACGCACACACCAGACATGACACACACACACACACACACACACACACACGCATACGCACACGCACAAGCACATGTGTGCACACACATACACACAGACACATGCACAGGCACACACATACAGACACAGACACACAGACACAGACACATATACACAGGCACACACACAGACAGATACACACAGACACACGCAAGGCACACGCACACACACAGACACGACACACACACAGACACACAGACACACACACAGACACACGCAAGGCACACGCACACACACAGACACGACACGACACACACACACACAGACACACACACAGACACATGCACAGGCACACACACTCCTGAAACACAGGGAGAAGGAAGTTGGGGAACCTGCTTACTCAGTTTCAGAACTTGGGTCTTATGATAAGGCAGGAAGCTGATAAATGGAAATATGAGGTCACTGGCCTAGGCCTAGTCCTAGGGAGTGGCTGCAGCAGAACTGAAATTAATTCAAAACAACTATTTTAGAGTCAAAGAATCCTGTGTGGTATACAAACATTAATAAAAAAATGACCATCATTTGTTGGATTTTTAAACCACAGCAGGCAATGAATTAAGCACCAATCACGGATGATCTTGTTTTGTTCTTGCAGTGGCCTGTCAACTATTTATTGTCATTAACCATATTTTAGAAAATATAAAGACTCTTTAAGTAGCTTGACCAAAAAGCTGCAGGGCTGGACTATAGAGCCACCAACCCTGCCCTTCCCGGGGTGTGGCACCCTCTATAGTCACCCAGGAGAGGATAGGGACACTTTTCCTTCTACAAGTGAAACTAAACTTTGTTTAACCATAATTTTTTTTAATTAAAAAAATTTTTTTAGTCGACGACTATGCCAATTTCTGGAATAAAATGTACTATTCTGATATATGTAGACATTGTGGAGCAATTAAAACAAGCTGGCAATTTTCCAATAAAAGTTTGAATTTTCAATTTTCAATTTCTGATAAAGTTTCTTAAATTATACGTATCCTTGGTGCACAGGGCCTATCTTCTTTATAAAAGTTTTTTAAGGTCAAATTTAATCAAGGGCTCTCCTCCTATTCTTTGTGTCTTGTATTTTAGCTCTGCATACAGTCAGGGCTGTGTGTGTATGTATGCCTTTGCACACCAGCTATCAATCACACACCCAGTGTGTAGCAGAAGCTCTGCTTTGGTTGAATTGAATAAATGTAGGTAACTGAGTTTGTTCTTGAATTCTATTAGCTTGTAGGAATAACTCAGTTCCGTTAGCATTAGCTACTTCTGAACTGCCTCTTCTTCAATTAAGACAAATGTCCCTTTCGAAGGCCCCTCTTTTTAATCCCCACGGTTGTTTTTCATTTTCTTAACTGCTCCTGGCCTGAAGCTCTGTTCTGGGACACAGCTGTCCCTTCACCTGCTGTGCAGTCTTTTGGAGCCCACACCCTCTGCCCCAGGCCCTGCTTCAGCTCCGGAAGTCCAGCCCTTTCCATCCCTGCAGAGCCAATCATATCTCTCCACCCAGGTACACCCATCCAGGCCACAGTTCTCCCCACTAGGTCCTCCCTGGCGCTGATAAAACACATAGCAGCCTTGAGCTGGTAAGATCCACTGGAAGAGATTTTTTTTTACCATGTGAAAGATCATGTAGACTTGGCCCTCTGTACCTGCCGCCTTCACAGGCACAGATTCAACTGGCTTCACCAGAGTGGTTAGAGCTAAAACTGTATGGAATATGCACAGATTTTTATCTTGTCATTATTTCTTCCCTAAAGTTGTTTATTTATTGTTATGAGCATGGGGTGTTTTGCTTGTGAATGTCTGTGCCTTGAGTGCCCAGTGTCACGAAGCCCAACAGATATACTGGTACGGAGTTACAGAGCACCGTGAGCTGCCTTGTGGGTGTTGGGACTCAAATCGGGTTCTCTTATAGAGCAGCCACCTCTCCAGCCCCCTTGGGAGGCAGACATTCTAGATCCAAACTATAACATCGATGATGTGTACATATACTGTGCAAATCGTTAGTATACCATATTGTCTAGGGGCAATCAAGGAAAGAATCCTTCCATTCTTGTCCTGTCTTAATCCTTGCAGTCCACGCAGATACCATTCCACAAAGAGCTGAACGGACGTCGGATAAATTAACTCATAATTATTTCCACGGGAAAATAGCCACGCACCCCTTTCTCTTCAGAATTGCTCTTTTTTTTTACTTCATTGGTCTGCCTCTACATCTGATGAGGGGAAATGGACCCATCAAGTTTTTAGAAATTTCTTTGTATGGTGGGGAGAGGCCCACCCTAGAGATTCCCACAGGTTGCATGTTTAAACAGAAGACCACATGAGGCTCTTCCCTGCATATTTTTGGAGGCCTCTCCATGGCTCTAACAATCACATCTTAGGTTTGATTTTTTTTTTTTTTTTTTTTGTCTTGTAGCCACTTCTTATTTTGGAAGCTTTAATTGTCTGAAAAGATGAGAAACAGTGTGATTTTTTTTTTAATCTAACACGTGTGGCTCTTCACATTGCCTCTACACTCTGTTCACAACTGGAATGTCTCAAGCCAGGCAAAGTGGCACATACTTAAACATAGGAAGTTTGAAGCCATTAAGCCAGACCTGTCGCCAAAAACAAGATAAGAAACACAAACTTGAGTGATTCTTTTAAAAATGCTAATCTTTTTTTGTCCATATCTTTATCATAATTTGGCTTTTAAAGCCAGTTAGTGGGAGGTTGGAGGAGAAGCCTGTTAGCATTTTTGAAACTTTGCCCGAACATCTACACTACATGTTCTATTCTCTACATTATTAACAAAGGTGGCGGTTTATGTGCTCTTCCTGCCGTTACAGTCTCTGCCCCAGTGTTCTCTTTGAAGGCATGAGTTGGCCGAAGTATTACAGGCTTTTCCCTCAGTCCCATGGAATAGTTACCTCAGTGTCCTCCCCGATCTCCATCAGGCTCCTCAAGGTCCTTCTCCAGGGACCTGCTGGCACCTGCCACATCTTGTATGGTGCCTGCTACATCTGTATACTATAGTCACTGCCCAGTTACAACTCCTCACTTCCAGGTATCAAGTTCAACTGTTTATTGTTGCAATAACCATTGCAACATTGTAATGGTTGTTGCAAACCATTCTCTAATGTATAGGCTTAACACAGAAAGTGTCTTCTTCTATCGTGGTTTAGAGGGTCAGTAACTCTAGTGTGGTTCAGCGGGATAGGTGTACCCCCATCACAGCCACCTAGAGGCCTATTTGGGTTGTGTTCAGCTGATAGCATTGCAATGGGAGCTGCTATTCTGCCCCACTAAGCCCCTGTTCTGTTCATAGTCTTGGGGCCTTGCCATATTGTTTATTTAACACCCTAGTTTGATTTCTTACCTTAGAGACTTCTTATTGACCTAAGCTTGACAGTTATACATCTCAACAGGTTTCTACTAGACAAGTAAGTTCCTGAAGCTAGTATAGGTTAAAAAGTGAAATATTATAGTCTATCCCTGAATGGGAAAAGTAGACAAGAAACTGTAGTTGATTTACTCTATCCAGAAAGGATATTTATTTATTTATTTAATTTTCAGTGGTGGCACAAGCCTTTAATCCCAGCACTTGGGAGGCAGAGGCAGGTGGATTTCTGAGTTGGAGGCCAGCCTGGTCTACAGAGTGAGTTCCAGTACAGCCAGGGGGTATACAGAGAAACCCTGTTTCAAAAAACAAACAAACAAAAAGTAGGATATTTATTTTAACTCAAAGTTAGGGCATGGGCGTGGCCCTGTGAGGGACCAGGAAGATACCTGTCGATAAGTCAGTGGAATGACTCACAATTACCAGTGAAGTGACAGGTACTTTTGTATATTGTCCTCCTATATAAGTGTGCAGAGAACATTAGGTGTCAAAATCAGGATGTGCCACACACAATGGGCAGGTATGACACTCTGGAACTAAACTGATTGGTCTCAAATCTCAACTATGAACTTTGTAATTAGGCAATATATCTCCTCATACTCCACATTAATATTTATAAAATAAAGATAACTAGAGCCTACCTATAAAGTTATTGAATCCATAAGAGAAACTAGTTTAGAAGAAAATCTGACCAAATACATTAAACACAGATATTTTATTATTACATTTAAGCCACACAGACAACCATTTCAAAATCATTAGTACTGTTCTCATAAAGGGAAGAAAGGCAGAGTTTAAAAAAAAAATTGAGTGGAAGGAGCCACTGGATGCTTGGAAATGATTGGACAGACTTGCCATCAATTCAATCAGCTGACCAATTAGGAGCTAAGCTTTGTACTAACCGAAGAACAGCATACCTGTTTGAATTGATCAACGCCATCAACTCAGTTTACCTCTGTTCTAAATCAGAAAACTTGGAGCAGATTTATAATAAGGACCATGTTCAATAATAATAAAATGATCTCAGTCTCAAAGTGGGAATGGCATAAAGTATCAGAATAGGCCAGTCTATGCTGCAGAAGCAAGCCACTAAACATATATATATGTATATATAAAATTTATATATATTTAATTTATATACATATATATAAATTTTGAAACAACTTAAAAATTTAAAATTATTTTTAAAAAATTTATTGAAAACACTTTAGATTCATTTATTTCATCACTTTATGTGTATGAGTGTTTGGCTTTCATGTATGTCTGTGCAGCAAATGCACACCTGGAGGTCAAAAGAGGGTGTTTAGATCTCCTGGGACTAGAGAGACTGATTGTTGTGAGCTGCTATGTGGGTGCTGGGAATTGAACTCCAGTCCTCTGCAAGAGGAATAAGTGCCTTGACCCCAAAGTCAACTCCAGTCCCTCAGGAGCATAATTTTTGTCATGCATTTTTAGCTTACCTCAATTTAGGTTGACAGAGAGGCTCTAATCACTACGTTCCCTTATGTCCCCCTATGGAACAAAGGCTGTCTCCTGACATGGTGAGAGAGACAGAAGGGTAAAAGGAGACCAGGGCACTTTCTTCAGCCTCTTTTTATAAGAAAACCAATCCTGTTCTTGAGAGTATAATACTCACGGCTTCACTGTTCCCTGAAGACCTTATTCCTTAGGCCCATTGTTTAGGTTCCAATATATGCATTTTAAAGGGATTCATATATTCAACCAAGAGTATAACTAAAGAAAGGAAGGAAGGAAGGAAGGAAGGAAGAAAGAGAGAAAGAGAGAAAGAAATAAAGAAGCAGAAAAATGCTCATAAAATATCATTTGACAGTAATATTAGAAATGTCATAACTATGCAATAAAATAATATCATTAAGCAGGCTACTGTTCTGTTGAAACATGTATTAAAATGTTGTGTAATCATTGAAGTCTAACTATGGACACTACCTGCAAGCATGAACAAATAAATACACAGCAGGTGGAAAGCAGGAGAATAAGTATGCAGATCTAAGCTGTAATTATAGCTTTATTAAATATGTTCCAACTGTGACTAACAGGAACCTGGAGAGACATAGGCATTTGTGCTGGATTTGCGCTATTTAGAGAAGTATTTTTCTTTTGAAATTTAAGAAGAAATTGTTTTTAACCATACATATAAAAGTTTTTAGACATCAAATAAATTTCTCCCCTTGCAAAAATATACTCATGTCTGTAAGAGAGTCGGTGTTCTCATTAAAAAGTCCTTTTTTAGGGCTAGAGAGATAGATGGCTCAGTGGTTAAGAGCACTGGCTCCTCTTCCAAAGATCCTAAGTTCAATTCTCAGCCACCACATGGTGGTTCACAACCATCTACAGTGGAATTTGATACTCTCTTCTGTCATGCAGGTATACATGCAAATAGAGCACTCATATACATATATACATATATATGTGTACATACATATATACATACACACATACATACATACATACATACATACATACATACATACATAACTAAATAAATAGTTAGCCAGGCATGGTGGTGCATGCCTTTAATCCCAGCACTCAGGAGGCAGAGGTAAGGGTGAGGCAGAGGTAGATGGATCTCTGTGAGTTCAAGGCCAGCCTGGTCTACAGAGTGAGTTCCAGATCCAGGTCTTCCAGAGCTCTGTTTCACAGAGAAATTCTGTCTTGAAAAACCAACCAAATAAATAAGTAAATAAATAAGTCCAGTTTTTAAAAGACAGGGAAGAGATTCCATAAGCTTTAAATACCGACTATTAGTAGCTTTTAAGAATTATTTTATTTTCTACATAGTTCTCTATAATTTCTAAATGGCTTTCAATAAATATAAACTTTTGAACGAAAGAGTTACTCTTTTTTTAAAAAGCCCGTTTTTCAGCCGTGCTTCTGAGAAGCCACAGGTCACCTAGTTAGCTCATATCTCTTCTGAAGCACGTCCGACTGTAGACAGAATCTCTCTCCACAACTCAACAGCCCATAATTTGATTTCAGACACGACTAAATATAGCATCAACTTTGGTATGAGGGTTGGAAACCTGAGCTCCCTGTCCCTCCCCCAAGGCAAGAGTGGATTCTTTTCAAGACAGGTGGCTTGTGGGTTTTGCCCAGTATCAAACTGGGCCTTAGTTTTGTCCTTTCCTGGGAATATTTTAAATGAAAATTAAGGGTGTGAGTTGGGGAGGGGGCATGATTTTAATCTCAAAAGTGGTTTTAGCTACAAACCAAGAGGGCTAGGTCTTTTTCAAACGACTCTTCTAAACCTCAGTGTTTGCTGTGCTGTCCACCCTACTAGGTTTCCTATTGAAAATTAGAGCTAATCCAAGAAATATTACAGAGTTGACAAGTTCCTGCCGCAGTACAGGTGCTCTGCTGTTCTACCAGCACGCAGGCGTGCCAGGTCTCTTCCTGAGTCTAATTGCAAGGCTGCTGGAGAGAATGGATTCCTTCTGAAGAAGCCTTGTTGATCTGTCTTTGGAAATTTGGAGAACATAGCTCTGAGCCATGCCGCTGGCCTCATCAGAGCTCGGCTGAATCCAGCCTTCGTATTCTCAAATATGCCGTCTTCAAACAAATCTAACTAAATTGTCAGCACCAAATATAGGCACTTATAATATGTAGCTTTTTAAAAAAAAATTAAAAGGACAGCGGTAAAGCTAATGATAACAGTGATCATGTGACTTAATAAAAAGGTTTATTTCAGAGCTAAAAGGGAGTTCCCGGAGGCAAGCCCTCTAATTACATACAGCATGTCCGTCTTGTTTAAACATTGTACATAAGTAGATGTACAGGGTCTGGGCAGCCCCCTCCTTGGAAGGAAGGGCTTTATGTGTGCGCTCAGAAGAGCCAGGGTTGGAGAGTCCACGTCCTGGGCTCTTAGGTCTCTCTTTTGTTTTGTTTTGTTTTGTTTTGTTTTTCAAGACAGGGTTTCTCTGTGTAGCCCTAGCTGTCCTGGAACTCACTCTGTAGACCAGACTAGCCTCGAACTCAGAAATCCGCCTACCTCTGCCTCCCAAGTGCTGGGATTAAAGGCGTGCGCCACCACCAACCGACTTCTTAGGTCTTCTGGGATTTTAAGGAACCCTCTGCCTCCTCGGAGCTTCTGGTATTGCCCAGTTGCTGTGGGAACTACAAAGGAAAGAAGTTAAACCAGAGGTTGACTGAGATGGGGACAGTAAAAAAGGCTACAAGGTTTGGTTAAGAAGGCTGCATCCTGCGGGGCGGTGGTGGCCCACTCCTTTAATCCCAGCACTTGGGAGGCAGAGGCAGGCAGGAGTTCAAGGCCAGCCTGGTCTACAGAGTGGGTTCCAGGACAGCCAGGGCTATACAGAGAAACCCTGTCTCGAAAAACAAACAGACAAACAAACAAACAAACAAACAAAAAACCCAAACAAATAAAAAAGGCTGCATCCTGAAGAAGTTTTTGTCCGTGGTGGATTCATGGTGAAACTAACAAGTCTCGTCTCTCTGAGAATCACCTTGAGTCCTGTGACACCCTAGGAAGCACAACCTACATTCAGGTTTGCATCGTTCTTAGACTCCATCTCTGACTCCGAGGTTACCTGTGGGCGGGTGTTGCAGGCGTACCTCCCGCCTCTCCAAGCTGCTCCCCTGCAGTTGGTTGCTTTTATCTAAATTGCCTCATTGGGATGAGCGAGGGACTGACTGAGAGTCTGACAAGGGTCATCGATGGCCGCCTCTAGGGCATCAGTCCTCCTGGCCTTCTAGGGAGGCCGTGGGAGCCTGAGGGTGTGTGCCGCGGCGTGTCACCTGGGCGGGTCCGGAGCTGCACGGAGCCCCGCCTCTGCTCACTCGCGGTTGACAGCTCAGCTGGTGCGGATCAGCTCGTGCCAGCCAGTCGCGTCTCAGCCTGGGAGCGTGTGCGCCGGCGGCCTGAGCTCGGCGGCAGCCGCGTCCAGCCACCTCCCGAGAACAGTCCTTGCCTTGTACCCGGCGCACCGTTAGCTGAGGGCGCGGCTGAGGCCGATCGGCTCGCTCTCTTCAAAAAGCAGAGAGAGGACCTTGTTCCTTCACCCCGCACCGGCCCGGCGCCAAGAGGAGCTGGGGAGGAGGAAGAGACTCGGGCTTTTTGCGCTGGAGACTCCTAGGCAAGGCTTGGCATCTTCCCGGGCTGCGGCCACCCCGGGGTGACCGGCACCCCGAGAGCGAGGAGAGCGCCTGGATCATGGAGCAGACCTGGGCTAGGTAGGGAACGGCTTCTCCCTTGCCGCCTGTGGACTTGGGGATCCCTGCCCTATTCCCTCCCCCGGTCGCCCCTCACCACTAGAGGCCTCTGAGCTCTTCTTCCCTTTTCTGTCCAGTCGCCTTCCTGGTTCCCAGCCCACCTCTCCCAGCCTCCCACAAGTTCTGCTCTTTAGCTCGGTGACTCTCCTTTTCACCTACTCCTGACGTCAAAACCGCCCCGGGGTTGCCTGGAAGTTTCCTGTAGCCATGTGTCCGCCTGTCTTTTCCTGATTTGTGAGGTTCTTTTCCAAGAGGCTGGAGAGACTCCGGTAGATGTCCCCCAGGGAACACCTTTAGTTTCTGATACTTTTAGCGTGTCTGGTTCGTTCTCACCCTGCCACGTTTTCCACCTCAACCTCACCCTGCCCTAGCCACACACCAGCAACCCACAGAGGCCAGTAACGCTCCTCTCCTTGAGCCTTGGGTCTGAGCTCACTGTGGAAAGGGAAGGAAAGGGGTCTGAGCACCGTCCACTGCCTAGGCCGAGATCAGGGCGGGTCTGGGAGGTCAGGTTGTGGAGGTAATGGCAGAATTCTATTTCCTTCGCCCTCCATCCCACCATTCCCTAAATATTCTTTAAAAGGGAGCTCCTTCACGGCAAGGATTAGAGACCCTGTGTTGAGACAAAGATTTCTTCTCTCTCTTTTTCCCGGGGAATCTCTGGGTATGAGAGGACTGTACCCCAGATAGATGCTCTTCATCCCCAGAATTTAGCTTTGGGGAACGGAAGTGTGGACAAGTGACTGTTCTGACTCCCGAGGCAGTGAAGACCACGAACACAGAACGTAAATTGGGGTTCTACAATAATTATGCAAAAAAATGGGGGTTCACCATTTATTGTTAAGCTCGACAGAGTGAACAGTTCACTGTGAATTTTGAAGAAAGGGCACACTGCACACAGGGTGAACTGCTGGAGGAAGTGGACTTTGTCCATATGAAGGGTCAATCGTCCTTTTTCTTTTCTTTTTTTTTTTCTCCTAGAGAACTGTGCTCTGTTTGGGGCGTCACAGAATTTTTTTTTTTTTTTAAAGTGCAGTCAAGAGACAGGGTGGGGCTCAAAGCCATGCTGTGAGGGTTGGCCAAGGGACCTGAGACTCTTAAGTCTAGAGAGGGGGGGAACATGCCAGCACTATTCAGAGATCTGAAGAGCAGTTGGTGGTAGGGGGATTAGCCGAGTTTGGAATCTCCTAATAGGACAGAGCAACTGAAAGATGCAGCAAGTCTCAGAGAGGCGAGGTATGGTTCCACGGCAGGAAGCGCCCTCTGAACCCTGGCCTACCTGCTCCAGGGAGATTACCGCCCCTGGTTGTATTAATGCGGAGGCTAGGTGAGTGCCTGCTGGGGAAAGCACGAGTATTTCAGGGACTGTTGCAGTCTATCAGCATTTCTCACACCTTAAAAAACAATGATAATTGTGGAGCTGGGGAGATAATTCAGTCAATAAAGAAGAATCCTTCGCTGTCTTGCAAGGATGAGGATCCGAGTTCCTTCCCCAGAACCTACATAACAAACAAAACCCAACCAGGTGCTTGGTACAAGTTACAGACCAGTAAAAGTTTCTCTCTCTCTCTCTCTCTCTCTCTCTCTCTCTCTCTCTCTCTCTCTCTCCCTCTCTGTCTGTCTGTCTGTCTCTGTGTGTGTGTGGGGGGGGAGGCGGGGAGAGATTGCCTTCCGGCATACACAAAAGTAATTCACACACATACACAAAGTAATTGTGTCAAGGTTTCACAAGCCACGGAGTGTATAAATCTGATGGGCAATCGGATCAAGAACCATCCCTGACTTGTTAACTTGGTCCCACTTACAACACCCAAGTTACCGTTATCCTGACTTTAGCAACATAGACTAATTTCACCTAGTTTTAAACTTCATGTAACTAGAGTCAGACATGAGGAGCTTGCATCTTGCTTCTTTTGCTTACTCTTTTGCTTTGGGGATGCTTCAACATGTGTGTACTGCTGTAGTTGATTCATTCTTTCTTCTAACTAGGATTCATCAGTTGATTTGGGCAGTATCAGGTTTACAGCTAGTAAGAGGGTGTTGCTATAAACATTTCATAAAAGCCATTTGTGAGTGCGTGCGCGCGAATTTCTACTAGGTAAACAAATAGAAATGGGATCATTAGGAAACAGGAAATGCATGATGTTCAGCTTTAGGAATACTTTTGATCTTTTTTCCTTTTTTCTTTTTTTAAATTTATTCACTTTGCATCCCAATCGATCGCTGTCCCCCACCCCAGTCCTTCCCTCCCCCAACACTCCCTTCCCTTCTCTGCTGAGAGAATGGAGGCCCACTCTTGATATCACCCCACCCTGGCACATCAAGTCTCTGCAGGGCTAGGCACTTCTTTTCCCACGGAGGCCAGACAAGACAGCTAAGTTAGGGGAACAGATCCCACAGACAGGCAACATCTTTAGAGATAGCCCCTGCTCCAGTTATTCGGAGCTCACATAAAAACCAGTCTGCACATGTGCTACATGTGTGGGGGGAGTTAGACTCAGCCCATGTATGCTCTTTAGTTGGTGGCGCAGTCTCTGAGAGCCCCTAAGGGTCCAGTTAGTTGACTCTGTCGGTTTTCCTGTGGAGTTCCTATTCCCTTCAGGGCCCTCAGTCCTTCCTCCAACTCTTCCATGAGAGTCCCCAAGCTCCATCCAATGTTTGGCTACAAGTCTCTGCATCTGTCTGCGTCAGCTGCTGTGTGGAGCCTCTCTGTGTAGAAAACAGTGCTGGGCTCCTGTCTGCAAGCATAACAGAGTATCAGTAGTAGTGTCTGCCTATGTGACGGGTCTACCAAATTTTTTAATAAGTGGTTATCAAAGAGGTTTCTAAACAAGGCATCCAGAGTGAGAAGTGCTTTATATCACTAGTCATTAGGGAATGGCAGAACCGAGTGTCATGTGGTGACTACATCCATATCAGAATGGCTGACATTAAGTCATTAGAAAACACTGATGGCTGGCGAAATGGATAATCCCACTATTAATAAGACCAAACCACAATGTGAAACGGGCAATGCAACCGAATATACTTACAAAGCTCCATGTGAGAATACTTAACCTTATTGTGGGTTTTATAATCAGATGTTTTCTATGTTATTTCTTTAGAAAAACCAATGCTGTTTGTGACTCAATTTATTTTATCAACTAAAGGGTCACAGTTGGCAAAAATCAGACAAAAAGATGATGGCTGGTGACTCAGATCCTTAGCTCATTAAGGCAGATCAGTTTATAAACATCCATTGAAGAAAAGAAGCCCAAACAGCCACACACCATGCTAGATGCTAAGCATATGAATGAGACTGGTTCTGCCTTTGAGGGGTTTCATATTCAAATCACCAATAACTTTTTTGTTTGTCTGTTTGTTACAGAGTCTCAGTATATAATCCAGGCTGGCCCTGATACCCCTGTCCTTACTCCATTTAAAATTTTAATAAAGTGAAGTGAAGGCAAAGATATACATTAGCTACTGTCATTGTTAGCGTTAGCTGTCAACTTAACAGGAACCTAAAGTCACCCGGAAAGAAGGAACCGCAACAAAAAAAATTACCTCCATCAGATTGGCCGTGACCAGATCTGGGAGACATTTTTTTTTTTTAATTGCTATTTTTTTTTTTTTTTTTTTTTTGTAGGAAGGCCTGGCCCACTATGGGCAGTGCCATCCCTAGGCAGGTAGGCCTGGGCTGCATAAGAAAGCCAACTGAACAAACCAAAGGGACCACACCAATCAGCCTTGCTTCTCCGTTGTATTTTGCTTGAAGATCCTGCCTTGAGTTCTCCATCAATGATAGGCTATACCCTGTAAAGTAAAATAAGCCCCGTTCTCCCCGAGTTGCTTTTGGTCATGGCGTTTATCACAGAGGCTGCAGCAGTGTAGGACAGCTATGGGGAAGCACATTGGAAAACACAACCTGAAGGATACTGAGAAGGAGCATTGACCATAATCGCTAACATTCACTAAGCTTTCAGAGGGTGCTGACTCTTTTCGTCTGTGATTTCTCTTAATGCTCATAACTTACGCTATGAACAGTTTTCAAGACAAGGAAATCAAACTTCAGAGAGAATGACTCGTTTGTCCAGCGTGACCCATCCGACTAAGGAAGAAATGGAAACTCTGATGATCTAACTCCCAAGCCCAAGATTTTTATTGCTTTGTTTGAGTTGGGTCCTGTAGGTGACTTGGTTTCTGAGTTGGTGTTCTTAAGTGGGCTTCCTCGAAACTTATAGATATGCTGAAGTCTGGGATTTTAACCCCAGGTTTCATTTCCAGAAAGTCCTGGAAAGTTCTCTGCCTGCAAGGTGCTTCACACAAACCCACGTTTTGTGTTTTGAAGTGGTTTCCTGATGCCTATAGGCTGGCCTTGAGTTTCATAGCCTCTTGCCTTCCACCACCTCCCAAGTGCTAGAATTACAGCCATGTGCCCGGCAAAACCAGCTTCCTCATGCTGTTTGTCACATTCAGTCTACCCAAAAGGACCGGGGTGTTGGACATTTAGTTCTCAGTTGGACATGCCCTTATAGCTGCCCATCACCTGCCTCTCTGCAATCCCATGTGTGTCTTCTCTCCTTCCCAGATGTGCTTCTTACCTGACTGCTATCGGTCTCTTTGTTGTGTTACATACAGAGAACATGGTTGGTTCTCCAATAGCAAATTTCCCATGAATATACTGGGCATCTAAAACACTGTTTTTTTTTTCCCCCTCTCGTTAGATTGATGCCCCTGAATAGTTAAGGGCTGCTGAAGAACTAGTTCATGGAGATGGCTTATGGAGAATTTGATGATGAGGTTAAGTTTTCTTGTGTGGTGAATCCAATGGTAGAGTGGCTGTTCTGAATATTTCGTGTCCTGGACTGGAGAGACCCTGTGCTTCTGCTTTAGAGACTGTGAGCATTTGATCCAAGGCCACTTTTGTATTAGTTCCCTGTTACCTAAACAGTGGCTTATGACACAGAAAGTATGCAATGCTGGAGGTCAAAAGTCTGAAAAATCAGCCTTTGAAACTAAACTCAGAGTATCATCAGGCCCGTGTTCCCTCTGGAGCTCTGGAGAGCACCCGTTCCGTATCTTTTCCAGCATTTGGAGACCCTCAGCATCCCTGGCCCAGAGCAACGATCCAGCAACGTCATTGCTCTGGCTGCTGTTTCCAACACCACACCTCTTTCTGTCATTCAAACGCCCCCGTGTCCTTACAGGGACCCCAGTGACCACTTTGGGGCAAAACAAATAACCTAAGATCATCTCTTCTCATGGTCCTATCTTAGCGGTCACTATTGCTGTGTGAAGTGGCGTGCTCACATGCTCTGGTGATTAGGAATGTGGTCCTCCTTGGGATGTCATTGGTGAGTGTACACATGGATGAATCCTGGAAAAGTCATTACTAATTCTCTTCCCTTTTGGGGCGGAAATGTTCTTGCGTGTGGCATATGGGGACTCTGAGTAAGCGGAGCAAGTCATATGTGGCTTTTATACAAGTTGCCTGAACAAAGAACTGGAAGAAAGGAAAACACTTCCTCATTCAAGAGAAGCCTTTAAGATGGAAGGTTAGGAAAGCAAAGCATGTTGCTCCGTTGTTTCTTTTACCCTGTAATTAGGTTTAGTAAGATGTGAACGTTGCTTGTATCTGCTTTCTGAAGCTGTGAAAACCTGGAGAAGGCAAGAGAATCAGTGAGTCAAGAAACTCAATGGTCCAGTTTCAGGATTTGGTTTTACTTCTTTGCCAATATAGTCAAAAGCGAAACTTCAAGTAAGGTGAGATGTTCACCAGCTGTAGGTGTATAGTACCTACCGGATCCCCTTGGTAGCCTTTTGTATTTGTTCTACTCTTCGCTAACTCTCCACCTGGTTGAATTTATGGGAGCTACTAGAGGGCCCTGTTGACAAATGGATAGTCAGAGCCAGAGATGGCATTTTGCCCCATTTTACAGATGTGGCTGATGAGGCCAAGGAGGTTATGTGATTTTTCTACTGTTCGAAAGTAGTATGCATGGCAGTTAGATGATGCCACTGTCTTGCTTGACTGGCATTTTGCACATAGCATTTTGTAGTAGGAAAATGCTTGCTTTCCTAATTCTATTACTGAGACGTCTTTAGACAGTGAATTCCCGTTGAATATTCATCAGTGCTAGCAATTAATTTTCTGTATTTCGAGAAGGAAAATCTCTGGCTTGGCAACCGTGCTCCACACTTGGCTGTGGCTTGGGGGACTTTGTCTCAGTCACTGCTTTCATGCTTTATTCCACAAACTAGATCAGGGTAGGCTGCTGGCTCCACTCCTTTCAGCTGTGAAGGCTGGGTGAGGAAGACTGGGACGGTTATGTCTGCTCCGGAAGCAGGACTTGACTGCATTTCACCCCAGCATCTGTTTCATCCTGGGAAGCTCACTTCACTGTGGTTGTGTTGACCACTCAGTGGATGTCTTCAGACACCACCCACATGAAAATCCATCTGTCTTATAAATAAGATTCCCAACTGGGCTCAGGACATTTCACGTGTTCAAATAACATTTAAAGTTAGAATAAAAGCCCGAAATAAAAAAATAGATGTCATGCTGACCCAAGGTGGCTCCATCCGATCCTATTTTAAAACATTCAGACACATGGGGCCATGTTCCCTCTGCCTCACAGAGTCTTCTGAGTTCTCTGGTCAGCAGGACAAATATGATGTGATTTTTTTTTTTCTGAGCCCTCCTGGCCAAATCATTGTTATTCATAGGCTATTTATAATGAGTGTTTACATGATAACCACGACCCGTATTTGCGTAGTACAATAATAGTCTGTGACACCTTTCAGTTAGCCCATCTCGCCACCCACTGCTCTCCTGCTTGCTGCTCCATGTGACGTATTCATCATGTGCTATAACATGCCATATGGGGGGATTATAACACATTGTTTCATCATTTCCTATTCTAAATGCCGAGAACTTGCCCCACTTCTACTAAGGCTGGCTACCAAAGGCTGGGAAATCTGCGTTTCCTCTGAAAGTTTAAGTTGGCTAGTTGTAGCCTTGCAATTTCCCACCTTCAACTATTATAAATACCCAGCCGATATCTGGATGCTGAAAGCATCTTCTTCCATGGGATTTTTTTTAAACGATTAATGTTCAGAAGTAGAACATAGAATGGCAGGATTGAACATTTCCAGTTTTTGAAAATACACTGAATATTACTGAGTTGTGTTTGTACATATTGGAAGGATACATTACAGTTTAAGTGTTTTTTAGGACCTGAATCCCCATGTAACAAAGAGACAGAGAGAGGGGGTATGGAGAGAGAGAGAGAGAGAGAGAGAGAGAGAGAGAGAGAGAGAGAGAG
>JADRCD010228299.1:0-12864 GCA_019843815.1 Montemys delectorum | reverse complement strand
TGTGTGTGTGTGTGTGTGTGTGTGTGTGTGTGTGTGTGTGTGTGTGTTAATTCTTTATTTTATTTTTCCTATTTGAGGCAGGATCTTACACAGCCCAGGTTTGCCCTGAAATTACTATGCAACTGTAGATGGCCTTACACTTCTGATCCTCCTGCTGCCACCTCCTGAGTGCTGGAATTACAAGCAGGAGTCACCGTGCTTTGTTCCTGGGCAAATCCAGAGTTTCACACCTCCTAGTCAAGCACTTTACCAACTCGGCTACACTCCCAGCCCCGCTGTGTCACTTCTATTGTCTAAACATTATGTGTTGGGCTTCCTTCTTTACTGCCTTTTTCCTATAAAAACCCTCACACTTGAGATATCAATACCCCCCATACACCCTTGGCTACTTTGCATCCTCAACTTGACACAACTAGGAGTCACCTCAGAAGAAGGAGTCTCAGCTCAGATTGGCCCGTGGCCATTGTCCTGACTGCTGACCAGTGTGGGAGGGTTCAGCCCACTGTGGGCAGTTCCACCCCTAGGCAGCTGGTTCTGAACTATAAAATAGTGCTGACTGAACACAACCCAGAGCAAAGGGAGCCGCAGCCAGCAAACAGTTTTCCTCTGTGATTTCTGCTCCAAACTCCTGCTTGGGTTCCTTCCTGAATTTCCTTAGGGTTGGACTATTACCTGGGAGTGTAAACTGAAATAAACCCTTTCCTCCTGCAAGTTACTTTCCGTCATGTTATCTCTCACAGCAGCAGAGAAGCAAACTAGAACACCATTCTCTTTCTTTTCCCACTTCACATAGCCTCACTCAGCATCCAGAACAATCTATGTGAAATCTAAGTATTTGATCCTTTATTATTATTTATTCTCTAAGAAGGTTCAGCTTGGTCTGGTTGCTCCCTGCGTCCCTCTAACACATCAGAGACCTTCTTGACTAAGGACCCTTGCTGTTGCCTGATAGAATATTCTTTTTGCTCCTGCCCTTCATGAGATTGATACCCTCCTTATCTGGTTTTAAAGGTTTCTCTCACCAATCCCCTTACACTAGTTAAGTTCTCTATGCTTTTGTCATCGATGACCACAACAGCAGTTAAGACCTCTGGCAAGAATGTAATGAGTACCAGTGAAGAAATGGGTGAGGCTAGCACATGGATGTGTCGTCGAATCTCAGGAATAGGAGCCTTGTTACATGTACTTCATTAGGTACATTAATTAATGCATGTTTTCTTTCACAGACATTATTTTGGGGAAGATGATGGAGAGATGGTACCCAGAACAAGCAGTGCAGCAGGTAAGGATGCTGTGGATTGTGCCCCTTCTCATCATTGTTTCTTGCCAGTTATCACTCCCTTGATTTGAGGCTCTTCCAGTCCATAATAGGAGTCTTCTCAAATTTTTATGAATTTCCAAATCTGCACACATCACTGAAGTATAGAGTTCCCTAGATGGAAATCCCCTGTATGTAATTATATGTGCTAGGAAACAGCACAGTGCAGTTAATCATAACACAAATACTTCTGTGAATTCTTCGTACTTTTAATGAGGCTAGGACTGCAAGATTAAAGTTGCTTGCAAATGAGTAAAATAAATTATGCCATCAAAATGAAATCTCTACTCTGATGCCCCATTAAAATGTGTATAATAATGATGATGTCACTCTCAGAGATAAGATTAAATGGTCAAAATTCTTGTCTAGAAATAAGCACTTCCTAAATCTCATTTACTATTCTTACTGATGCTACCATAATTATAGCGCACTCACTACTGCACATGTGCCAGTCGGCGATGTTTCAATTGTAAAATCAAAGTACAGAAGACAGCTAGCTCTCTCTCTCCCTCTCTCTCAGCTCTTGTTCTCTTGCTCTCTCTTACTCTTGCTCTCTCTCACTCTCACCCTCCTCTCTTGCTCTCATTCTCTGTCTTGCTCACTCTCTAGCTCGCATTCTCTTTCTTTCTTGCTCTCTTGCTCTGCCAGAACAGTAGAGGTTTCCATTTCTCTTTCATAATTTGGAGATTTGCCTTTATTTTTCCTTTAATGTTCCTTTTCCACTTAACATGCATGAGTTTAAATCTCTGCTGAGCACATGTAAAGGTTCTAGGAAGGTGATGGAACATGTCTGTGCTTCTTGCTCCCTGTTCTTATGTTCAAAGGGGTTTGTCATCTTTCTGTCTCTGTGGCATAATACCTGAGGAGAGCAGCTGGAAAGGAGGATTGCCTTTGACCTCTGGTTTCAGGGGCCTGTGGTTGCTTGGTTGTTTCCCACTTGGCTTGTGGGTGAGGCAGCCCTTTACAGCAGGAGTCCGTAGCAGAGGAAACCTGCTTACCTCGTGACAACTGAGCAGGAAAGACAGAGGCAAAGGCCCAGGATCCCCATAACCTCTTCAGGGACTTGCCCCCAGAAACCTGTCTTCCTTCTCTTGGCTCCAGTTTCCACTTCTCACAAGTGCTAAATAGGCTGTCCACTGAGCCTCTAGCATTTGAGCTTTGAGGGATATTCGAGATTGAAGCCATGACACAATCCTTTGGGCAAGTTCACAACTGGGGCAGGAAGAGACAGAGGAAGGGAGGGAGAGAGAGAGGAAGAAAAAGAGCACAGGGTGATGATTTGCCTTAAAGTCTACTTTATCCCTGTGTCTAGATAGCGTCTCTATGAAGTCAGGACCATCCAGGGCCCATTTGTTCTCACTTGTCCTCAGACTGGAATTCCATATGTCATGTGTGTCCATGTGGCTCAATAACTTCTTAATGCAAAGAGAGTAGTTTGGTTAGTGGAGGCTCATTGTTTCCTTCTATCAGCCAAGGAAAGGTTTGTTTTCTACATCTTTTATACTTCAGATCATAGTCCCTGCTGTGCCCCATCTGTGTCCCTCTTGAGTCATGTTTGATGGGAGCACCAATTCCTTATCCTTTCATGTGCCCCTGCTTTGAGAACTTGGCTCTGCAGCATTGTGAATGCTGAGGTACTAAGAAGCTGAGAGCAGAAAAGCAGTGTCACAAGACCTCGTTTCCTGACACATGTAGTGTAATTCTTGTGTGATTTGTTGGTGAGTCTATGTCGCTTGGTCAGCTTGAGAGTAGAGAATGAATATGGCCACCATGTCACAAAGAGGCATGGACTTAAGCTATGTCTCAGGATTCACCAGTGACCATTAGTAATACGCTCCACATACGATATTGTGTGTGAATTCTTTCTATATGACCTACAGTTGGTTCGTGTTCTACAGAACTTCTGCTGGAACATGTCAGTTAGAACAGCCGTGCTGCCTTCATTATGCATGCTCTTTTTCTTATTGTTCTGTTTCCTTGCCAGCTTTTCTCAGTGACACTAAAGATCGAGGTCCTCCGGTTCAGTCGCAGAGCTGGAGAAGTAACGAGAAGATCCCCTTTGGGCAGGCACACTCCTTGAGAGCATTTGAGAAGCCCCCGCTGGTGCAGACCCAGGCTCTTCGAGACTTTGAGAAGGTGAGACAGAAATATGGAATCAGGATTTTACTAAAAATATGATCTATATTTCGGAGTATGGCTCAGTAATCATAATGGTGACCCTTTCAAGAATGTATGTGCCCTATGTATATGCTTTTAGCTCTTTGCTAGAACCTGTGGAAGATCAACTGCTTGTACTGGTGAATTCTGTTTTACTGGTCAGCTTCCTAGTTCATTTTTCAGATGAACCCAGGAAGGTTAACTGAGATCTGGAGAAAGTTGTACTTGCAACATAGTGAGCCCAGAACGATTTTCTGTATTGCCAGCTTGGACAACTCCCGAAAGCTAGATACTGTCTGTTCTATCAGGGAGCTCAACAAGAGCCATTTGTTTTTTAGCAAAAATCAGGTAAAGTTGCTTCAGACTCTGTGTGGTTTGAACAGCTATGACATCCATAGATTCATGTTTTTGAATGCTTGGCCATGGCAGAGTGGCAAAATTAGGAGGTGTGGCCTTAATGGAGGAGGTGTGGCCATAATGGAGGAGGTGTGGCCTTAATGGAGGAGATGTGGCCTCAGTGGAGGAGGTGTGGCCATATTAGAGGAAGTGTGTCACTGTGGAGGCAGGCAGACTTTGAGGGTCTTAAATGCTCACCCAGTGTGAAATGGACCCAGTCTCCTGCTGCCTGCTGCTGGGGATCAAGATGTAGAACTCTTGGCTCTTCCAGCACTGAGTCTGCCCACACTGTATGATACCATTCTTCCCATCATGATGATAATAGACTAAAAACCTCTGAGACTGTAAGCCAGCCCCAATGAAATGTTTTGTTTTAAAAGAGTTGGTATGGTCATGGTGTCTCTTTACAACAACAGAAATCCTAAGATGGACTTCTTAAACATCCATAGATTTGGCTAAGAGCAAAAAGCAGTTCTACAATTCAGATTCCCAGCTCCCTGCAAGTCAGGTTGGACCCCAGAAGTCTGTACAATAGAACCTGTGTGGGAGTTTTTTTGTTGCTGTTTTTTTGCTTTTTTTTTTTTTTTTTGGTTTTTTGATTTCTCTGCGTAGCCCTGGCTGTCCTGGAACTCACTCTGTGCATCACACTGGCCTCAAACTCAGAAATCCACCGGCCTCTGCCTCCCAAGTGCTGGGATTAAAGGCGTGAGCCACCACTGCCTGTTTATACCACCCAAGAGGAGGCACTCAGAAAGTTTCATGCCCATGTTCTAAAAAAAGAAACAGGTCTTTGGTGCCCTCTGGGGGATACCCAAGGAGCGGGCATCTCTCGAGTACTTGTACATAGGCTTTCTGAAGCAAATGGGCTTCCCTTTAGTCCACAAGGGATAGCTATGTGCATAGCACAACAAAATCACATTTTCAAAAGCAGTTATGTTACCATGCATTTACTCTGTTCTTCCTCATGTCATAATTACAGACATTCCCTAGGACCACAAATACATCCTTCCAGATACTTCTATGGGTGATAATGAGGATGGGCGTAGGTGTGGTAGCACCATCATATCCCCCACCTTCTGGATCTGCTGCTGCTCAAAAGGCAGGTGCTTCTCCGAGAATCTCAGCAGCTGTAAGGGGTGCCTCTGAAAGGCAAAGTGTATTGCAACTCCTTTTGGAGAGAGGTAGTGGGGAGCTTGGGAGTGAGGAATGTCAGATCCACTGATGGGACGAATGGCTGGGTGCTGCGGGGCTGAGCTGGGGGACTAACAAGGTCAGCTGAATTCCAGATGTAACTGCTGAGTCTTTTGCTTTTATAGTTCAGGTCTTATATGAGGGATCAGTCCTTACTTCTCAACTCTGAGGATCACTGTCAGGTATAAGGTGGTTCAAAGAAAAGGCCAACCAGAAGCATTTTAAACCTTTGTCCTCCAGTGTTGAGAAAAAAAAATAGCAAAACTAAATTGCTGGTTTACAGAGTGCTAGCATGTGTGTTCATCCTTAAGCACTCACGTCTATTTTGTATATCTGAACACCTCCACTGGGACTTGGCAATCAGAGGAATCATTGGTTCGGAAAGCGCTGCTGAGCACTAAAAACACATTCCAGTGTCTACCCTAAAAATGGGAAAAAAAATATCAGGACACGTTCTGTAAGTTTTAAAACATGCATTCCATGACCTGGGATAAAGGATGGGTAGGAGCTTCCTGAGAGAGCTATGTTGAAGGTTTTGTACCAGACAGGGCTTCATGCCTCTAGGGCTTGTCCAGCACATCAAAGTACACAGGCTCGGAGTGAGTAGCTAGGATTCATCCTGATCTGAACAAGAAGCATTTGATAATGTCCCCGCCCTTCATTCGTGTGTTAGGAAGTCCAGACAATGCATGACTAACAACATAGTAATGTAACAACATAACAATAGCAATATGGTCCATAACAATAAGGACCGTGTACTTTGAGATACAGCGAGTGTGCGTGTAATCTTAATAAAGGACTGTGGAAGGGCTTTCTCGCAGAGCTTACCTGTTACAGATGCTGTACACCGGCTGAGTTTAAGTTTTCTAGTCAGAGATATAAAATTCCAAATGAAGGGGACATTTAGGGGAAAAGGATGAAGGATGTCCATAGATGATTGAGTCCATGAGAGGCTGGGCTAGAGGGAGGTGAGAAAGGAGGGTCCGAACAAGAAAACAAGAAATATTAAAGGAACTGTCTCAGTAACCAGTGATTCACCAGTAACGCGATTCCTTTGGAAATGTTTTCTGATGCAGGAATTCTAGGGAGTTACCTGGGAGTTACTCTGATTTCAACATGTTCTATATTACGAGTGCTGTGATGAAACACCCCAGCCAAAGCGACTTGGGGAGAAAAGGGTTTATTTGGCTTACACGTCCACATCACTGTTCATCATCAAAGGAAGTCAGGACAGGAACTCAAAGAGAGCAGAAGCTGATGCAAAGGTCATGGGGGAGTCTACTCACTGGCTTGCTCTTTATAACTTGCTCAGTCTGCTCTTTTATAGAACCCAAGACTACCTACCCAGAGAAATTCTAACCCACAGGAGACTGGGGCCCTACCCCATCAATCATCAATTAATAAAATGCCCAACAGACTTGCCTGCTTACAGCCCTATCTTCTGGAAGCATTTTCCCAATTGAGGTCCCCTCCTTTCAGACGACTATAGCTGTATCAAGTTGATGTAAAAGTAGCCGGCACAATATATGATAGCTATAGTTTTGTTTTGAATGAGTGAATTTATTATATTTGTTATGTACACAGGAGGCCAAAGTAAGAGAAAAATAGTAAGTGAGATAGATAGATAGATAGATAGATAGATAGATAGATAGATAGATAGAGCAAACATGATTAATTTGAATGCTCAAAACATCCAGCAGTAGTCAAGTGGGGAAGCCTCTTAAGGTGTTCCTAGACTTCCCCATACTGGGTGTACAGAGCACACTGGGTGAGGATCCCTGGGAAAAGAATGAATAGCAACAGCTAGAGATACCAGCAGAAACTGACTGGGGAGGCTAAGGCAATCGGCTGAGGGTTTTGCTTGAGCTTTCTCTATGGATTAGCTTCTCACATAGGACTTTCCCACGGATACACTTTTAGCTTCTCTTTTCCTCTGTGGGGAGTTTTATAACATGGGACAAGCCATTGTAACCTCTGTTAGAGACCGTTTGCCTTCTAGCTGCTCTCAAGGGCATAGTGTTCTTGCTCTTGGGCCGTTTTGCTGCGCTTCTCCCTTCCTGTCACAGAGTTAGGGAGGCCCAGCTAATCGAAGGACAATGGGCGTGAATGTGTTTGGGTCTGAAGTGGAGTGGAGGGAGCAACCCCACTTCCAGAGCCAACTTCTCAGCAAGCTCCATGCACATGACCCAAATAACTATGCACGACACAAAGTAAGATCCAGCAGAACCAAAATGTAAACACTGGTGTGCTATGGAGCCAGAACATAATTAGTCAGGGAAAAATGACAATTACTCTGTCTTAGGGTTTCATTACTGTGAAGAGATACCACGAGCAAGGCAACTCTTATAAAAGCAAACATTTAGTTGGGGCTGGCTTTCCCTTTCAGAGGTTCAGTCCATTATCATCATGGCTGGAAGCAGGGCAGCAGCCAGGCAGACACAGTGCTGGAGGAGCCAAGAGCTCTACATCTTGATCCAAAGGCAGTCAGGAGAAGACTTTGATTCCACACTGAGTGGAACTTGAGCATAGAGACCTCAAAGTCTGCCCCCAAAGGGCCACACTTCCTCTATCAAGGAACACACCCACTTCAACAAAGCCACGCCTCCTAATAGTGCCATTCCATATGGGCCAAGCATTCAAACACATGAGTCTATGGGGGCCATTCCTGTTCAATGTTAATGTGTAAATGTGACAAAAGGAGTTGGATGGATGAGCCAGGGACTCCCTTTTCTGTGTGTCCATTCTCTACACTCTGTCAGCAGTAGTGGATTAAATGGGGATGAATAAGAAAGGAACTACCCAGCCTTTCTTTCTGTGTATCAGGTGCTAATGAAGGGTCCCCCTTGGGAATGAAATTCTAAGTTCCTCTGTTAAAGCTGATACAGATTAGAATTCTATCAGATGTTCCCAGCTAAGCAGGAAATTCCTTTCATATCATAATATCATCTCACACATTCATTGCGAGAATCAAAGTCCCAACCCGTGTGTGATGCAGTTTGTCTTCTTCCGTGTCTTTGTTTATGGTGGTGTCTTTGCCTGGAAACCTTTCTTTCCTTCTCCATCTGGTTAATGCCTGGTTATCCGTCAGGGTTTGATAAGACATTGTGTTTTTCCTTTTGTTGTCAGGATGGTTTGTCAAATCACAAAGCATATTCTAATTCGGACTCTGTGCTGGCCCTCAGCCGGTCTATAGCATCTAGTGTAGTGTAGCATATAACGTGTACTCAATAAATGTTCAGCAGCAAATTTGTTGAATTCTATTGAAGACCAACTATTCCTGGAGATCTCGTGGCTCTCCTGCCTTGACTCGGTATCCATAATGAGTGACCAATTTTAGAGTAGGTAACGATGGAGCAGGAGGGGAAAAATGTCATTCAGACACTGACAAAACCAGAGAGATAGAAGAAGGGAAGTAAACAAAGACTTTTAAAAATACTTTTTGATGGGAATTAAGAGAATTGTGTCCCTGGCAAATAATACTGAATGATGTCCATGGAGTACTTTCTATGTATTCAAGATTTTTCTAAATCTGTAACATGCTATTTCAACTAGTTCTGGCTCACTTTTCTAACTTAGGAGATAGATACTCATATTATGTCCATTATAACAGTGAAGAGACCAAAGCGCAAATAACTCTCCACAAATGATGCGAGTCTAAAGTGACAAAGCCGCAATAATTTTGCTGGCTCCAATGTCTTGGGAGATGGGAGGACCATTCAGATAGGGGTTTTCATTGGTGAAAGTATACAGTGTGGCTTTATACATAGATCAGGATGGTCTGAGCTATAAAATAGCTCAAGAAGGGTATGTGTCTTTGGCTATAAAATCAAGAGCAGGCCTCCACTGCCTTCCCCTGATTGCCTATTTTCTAACAACGATGTCTTTCATTTGAACATGCCCTCAACACCACCAGCAGCATTCTCTAGCTGTACACTGAACCCAGCTTTCTCTGGCAGTCTGCTGGCTCTAACCACAGTGAGTCAGCCTCATGAGGCCCCACCCATCCTGGCAAACTTTCCACTTGGGTCACAAAATCTATAGGAGGAAAAAAGAAAGAAGAGAGGAAGGAAGGAAGGAAGGAAGAAAGGAAGAAAGGAAGGAAGGAAGGAAGGAGAACGACTAAACCAAAATAGGAAGAATTCTTCCTTCAGGAATTGCATTACTATGGTTGAACATCCTTTGTGAATTTAGGTGAATCTGGGTCATGTTAGGGTCTGCAGTTTCCCTCTAATCACAGCCTTGAAACATGAATGCTACTGGCAAACTGCACTTTATTTTCAAAAGGGGCTTTACACTTTCGTTACCATAGCATCTCAAGTATACTGATTTAGTTTCCACAGATGTCTTCAGACATCTGGAACATTATTAGATAAGAGGAGAAAATTATACACTTTCAATATCCACAAGCATAATTGATTTTTTTTTCTTTTAAAATGTGATGCAGTCGCGGGGCAGTGGTGGCACACGCCTTTAGTCCCAGCACTTGGGAGGCAGAGGCAGGCAGATTTCTGAGTTCAAGGCCAGCCTGGTCTACAGAGTGAGTTCCAGGATAGCCAGGGCTACACAGAGAAACCCTGACTCGGAAAAAAACAAAAAACAAAAAACCAAACAGAACCAAACAAAACAAAAACAAATGTGATGCAGTCATTCCACAGACCTTCAGCAAAGTTTCACTCCTAACTTACATATAAAAGTATTCGATTTTTTTCTTAAGTACTATAGACCAAAAACAATGGTCTGGTGTACAAATTAAAACACACTGTAATGTAATCATTGCTATGATGAAAGTCAAGGTTCTTAACAAAATTATGTAGCTTGGGCTCTTAGAATGAATCTGGGCATGGTGTAGGGGAAGATTCCTAGAGAAAACTACACTTGACTGGGGCCCTGAAAGAGTGACTGAAAAAGAGAACACAATAAGATTTTGGCTTCCTCTTGGAGTAATTCTCAAATGTGGGAACACCCCGTATAAGGAGTTTCCTGTTCCCACGGCAAAATGTCCAAGAAATGCTTACCAGGAGAATACGGACTCCAACTGAGTGATTTGAACTGAGGAAAGTTGTTTGGATCAGTTGCAGTCCCAGTTTCCTCACTTGATCTGTGCCATTAGAAAATCTCCATGGGTGTAGTTTCTTACATTTATTTTGGTTGATTGACATTTTCTGATTGGTTGGGCTTTGGTTCTGATCTTAATGACGGTCTTTACCAAAAGCCGTTTGCTAAGCTTCTGCTACATTTGAAAATCAAGGTCATGTTTGCTCAGGAGAGACCCAGCTGAGACTGTGCCTGGTTCCTCTGGGGCTGCTCTTCGCTTTAATTTTGTTCAACAGGAGGAAGGCAGTTTAGGGACTGACACATGGAATGTGAAGGGACCAGTGAGGAAATTTCCAGAAGAGAAAGCATGAGTCAGGCTGTGGATGAGAGAAGGAACTAGAGTTAGTCAACAGCCTGAGAGCATGATGACAAGGAACGTGGAGAGGAGTTGAGACTAGAGAAGAATATAGAAAAGTCTATTTGGCCTGTAAGGTATTTAAAGACTTTAAAATTTACCCAGTCTAACTGGGAAGTGTTTAAAATGGTTTACCAGGAAGATGTTGAAATCAGATTTGCCTCCCCACCTCCTTTTTTAAAAATTTATTTTTATTTTATGTATATTGGTATTTTGCTGCATATATGTCTGTGTGAAGGTGTCAGATCATCTGGATCTGGAGTCACAGGCTAGAATGAGCTGCCATGTGGGTGCTGGGCATTGAACTCAACTCCTTTGGTAGAGCAGCAAAATCTATCCTGTCTTTCCATTAGCAGATATGGAGATTAAGAGTATCTAATACACAGTAGGTATGCTGTGCTAGATTATGTCAGCCATTGAGAAAGAGAGCAACTGGAAATCTTGATGTGATGTTTTGTGTGTGTGTGTGTGTGTGTGTGTGTGTGTGTGTAGGTGCATGTTGCACCTACACACAGAGGTGTATCTATTTCTCCACCTTACTTTTGAGGCACAATCTCTTACTGAACCTGAAGCTTACAGGCAAACCGAGCCATTTATCTGGCTTTTACATGGGTTCTGTGGATTTGAACTCAGGTCCTCTTTATTTCATAGCAAGTGCTCTTACCCACGGAACCACCTCCTCAGCCCCAAGGTTACTCAAAACCTTGAAGCATAAACAAGAGCACTCCTTGGTGGCTTCTCTTTTATTGCAGAAGCTCAGCAAATGAGCTCTCTAAGTTGAGCCTACTGTGAACACACCCCAAGTCCTGGTATTGTTGACTGACAGAGGCTCTAGTTTGGAGCCAGAGTGTCCTTGGGTACTGCTAGATCACCTCAGCCCTCCTGCCACTTCTGTGGTGCCAGTCTCTGGCAGCGTTATTTCTGGCTGGGCCATCTATTTCTGGTGGCCAGGGAAGTTGTTTGTTTTGTTTTACTTTTATATATTCCCAGTGCTCTGGTGTGAGGGGATTAATGACACCTTGTTATTCCAGGACTGTGGGTGGCATGGGTGTGTGAGCTTGGTGGGTGGGGGATAGCATAAGAGACGTCATCTGAACCCTCATCCTCTATGCATGAGGACACTGCCCAAGATGGGCTTATGCATGAGCTCTCTTGTCATCAGGTTGGCTATTTCCAGAGAAGGCTGCCAAGTGTGCACCAGCGTGCTTCTGAGTCGTAGGGCAGAAAGCAGAATGGTTTTCATAGTTTGGCATTTAAATGACTCTGGAGCTTCAGGAATGATGTGGTAGTTTCAATCTCTTATTTGTTTACTGTCCAGTCTCAAAGGGAAAAAAAGGCCAGGTCCTTGTAGAATTCATGGCTGGCATCTGGGATGCTGAGCGGAGACTGTGTGTGGCAGTGAAAGGGTTTGATGCATGCAAGAACAAATTGCATGATTTTGATTCTCCTTGTTAGACTGTTAGTCTTGGGAAGATGCCATACATGTTCACGCAGATTGCCTGGTGGGTATGTTTTCCTTGTGTCAAAATGTAGAGTGGATCGTGTTTTGGACCGTTTAACCTGAAGATCAAAGTAAAACTTTCTTATGATAAAACTTAATCATGCCTAATGGATACTGAAGTCCACTTAGGATAGGTAGGTAGACTTTCTGTTAAAGCCTGTGATCCATTTAGGATCAACTATATAATATTCACTGGTTTTGATTTTATATATGTGTACCACATACATTCAGTGCCCTTATAGGACGGCATGAGATGCAGGACCCCCTGAGCTAGAGTTACAGATGGTTGTGAGTCACCTGTGGGTGCTGGGAACCAAACCTCAGGTCCTATACAAGAACTGTCAGTGCTCTTAACTGCTGAGCCATCTCTCCAGCCCCAATAACACTTAACATCTTAAGCCACATGCCTTAGTAAGTTAAGTTTAGCTATCACCAATAAATGAATTTGTGATAAATAAAACAATCTTTTCTAAGACACAAAGAATTAGGCAAGTTTCTCTTCTGGCTTTGCTTTCTTTTTTCATTTTGGAATGGCAGCTTTATTAAAATTCAATTTTAGTACCACACAAAATTTATTCTTGAAGAGTGTACAATTCCAGTTGTGCAGTTGTCAATTGTTATCTAATTCCAGAACATTTCTATACCCCAGAAAAAAGCCTCATGCTCATTACAGCCTCTTCATGTTTTCCCCTAGCCCTATCCCCTGAAAACCACTAGTCTAGTGTTCCCCTAGATCTGTCCATTCTGAGCATTTCCTACACTGGAGTTATACAGCATCTGGCCTTCTGTGCCTGTCTTTTCCCATCAGTAAGTGCTTTCAGGACTTGCCCACGTGGTAATTCATCATTCTTA
>JADRCD010228298.1:5663-27265 GCA_019843815.1 Montemys delectorum | reverse complement strand
GTCAAGTTAACATAAAACCAGCAATCATAGAGCAAAGAGGAGTCAAGTTGAAGAGGGAAATAGGTGGCCTTTTCATTCAGATGGCTGTCAGCTCTGATTCCAAAGTGGAAGCTTCTCCCTTCTGAGGTTTCACAAAGTGACACAGTCACTCCTTCTCCTGAGTGTCTTCGAGAAGGAAAGGTGATAGGCTTCTCATAGGTGATAGCTCTGTCTGGAAAGGTCATTACAGGTTTGGAGATTGGAGCCCCTGCCCCATCTTTAGTTTCGGGTACCACTGCCTTCTCAGTGATGGATCAGAAGCAAGTTAAAGCTACCACAGCCATTTTATCCCTTTGACATTCCACTCCTCTCCCTCACTCTCAAGCCAGCATTGGAGCATCTCAACCATTGATTTGTATGCTACAGATGGCAGAGGAGCATGGGCACACACCCCAGCCCTGTGCTACTTTGGATCTGTCAGAATTCCTGGAAGCAACTGAAGGCACAGAGGTTTCTTATAAGAATGCCCCCCTTCTGAGCCCCATTTTATCTGCCAAAAGCTAAGCAGATGATTCCTCACACTCACATTGCTTCAGGAGAATCCATTTCAGGTACCCAGTGAACTCGCTGTGTGTGCTTACAGTGAGCATGGCCTCTGGGGAGAGCAGTGTCACTTAGGATACTTCAGAGTTCTCAGGCTCTGTGTAGGGTCCCTATACGAACAGAATCACCAGGGCACATCTGTCTATCTATCTGTTTCTATGGAAATATAGAATATACACTTGTAGTGTATCTGTCTGTATAGCTAACATGCATATGAATTTGTTCACATAAATGCATAGATTTACATCTGTGCAATACATGTTTTGAAAGAAGAGGTTTTTTTTTTGGAGGGATTGTTCCATGTGATTGTTGGGACTGACAAGTCCAGTGTCTACAGAACAGACTTAGCAGCCTGGAAGTTCAGACATCATTTCTACATTAAATCTGGAGACAGGGCAACACCTCTATACCTTTCTTGGGAAACAATGGTCTTTTCTTTCATAGTTTCTGTGGATTGAATGAAAGCTTACTGCATGATGTCTACCCACACTGAGTAGAATAATCTGTATTGAGCCAACAGATTATAAGTGTCAGTGGTATCCACAAATACTTTCACTGCAACACCAGACTAGATCCAGGTGTGCCCACAGGAACCCCTAGAGCTTAGACGGGCCTGTCTTGCAGATGAGCCTCCAGATCCGGGCAGTTCTCACCATATCTGTAACTAGAAAGGAGGCCAGTGTTTCTGAAGAACAGCTCCATCTCCAGCCAGGTGGAAAGCAAGCCAGATGAACTGCTAGAAGTTTGAATCACATGTTCATTCGTCTGTTCATGCAGCTGTCTGACCACGGTTCTCATATGCTGATGTCATGCTAAATTTTGTGTTAGGCCTTCTAGAACAGGAGATAAGAAAGCAAAGGGGTTGAGAAAAGCTTCAGGAATGTGTAATCCCATGATAGTAAGTTCTCCATATTGCACCTTGGTGTATAGGACAGAACTTTATGGGTATTCCATTAGCCCTGGTTATTTGTCATGATGGGAAAATGAGCACCTTTTACTAGAGCCCAGTGCATGTCAAACCTTTGTGGGTCCTGTGTCCATTGGAGAATCCAATGTGAGCCATGGAGCTTAAGCTCAGTAGTGCTCACCCCATAACAATGTAAATGGAGGAGATTGAGGAAAGACAGAAACCAGACCGAAGTCATTCAAGTTTTACAAGGCCCATTGGATAAGGATTCTCAAGGAAATGTCTACTTCTTTTTAAGGATGTTAAGAGAGTATGGGGAAAGGGTTCTGTGGGTAAAGGCCCTTCCTGTGCAAGTCTGATACCTAAGTACAAGTCCTGCAACCCACAAAAGCGATGGGTCATACATCTGTAATCCCAGAACTTCTGCCAAATGATGAGAGGCAGAGACAACAGAATTTCTCACAAGTTCACAAGCCAGCTAGTCTAGAATGCTAAGCAACACCCATAACAAGAGAGACCATGTCTTAGGAACAATGTAGAAAAGTTTTTAAGCATTGTCCTCTGACTTACACATGTGTATCTATCTGTTCTTACACTTCTCTCTCTGTCTCTGTCTCTGTCTCTGTCTCTGTCTCTCTGTCTCTCTGTCTCTCTGTCTCTCTGTCTCTCTCTCTCTCTCTTTCTCTCTCTCTCTCACACACACACACACACACACACACACACACACACACACACACCTCACATGAATTTTAAGAATACATATCTTGGGGAGTGGAGAGATGTCTTACTCAAGTGGCAGCTCACAACTGTCTGTAACTCTAGTTCCAGGGAATCTGATTCCCTCACACAGACCAAAAATGCAGGCAAAACACCAATGCACACAAAAGTAAATAAATCCTAAAACAGAATGCATATCTTGCTACAGAGAGTAGCTTCACCGTGTAAGCATGGAGTTGTGATAGAAGTGACATCTTCTAGTTCCAATGGCCTCCTAGGACATACTGAGCTACAACTGAAGTCTGACTGCTGAGAGTAATAAGCTAATTCATAATTCAAATTTGGTGACTATCCTGTCCTTTCTTATCTACATATAGTCATGGAGTTGGGAAGAGTTTTACATCCCTTTTCACTATTTAAATACTCTCTTCCTTGTTTGGTAATTAGGCAGAGTAAAAGAATCAAACCACAGAAGCCCTGCACCTGTAAGGTATAAGGAGGACAGAGCGAAGGGGTGGGAACACGGCCAGGTACAGTCTTGGTGGGGCCCAGTGCAATGTGCTTACACAGAGTCCTTCATTCAAACATTTGAGCATTAAAGACCTCAGAAATAAGGCTTCAGGCTGAGCCCAGGCTACCCCAAACCTCATATATACACTCAGAACAGACACATAGAGGAACCCAGCCCTGAGGGAAGAGGATACTTCCCAGGCAGGCAGCACTGGAAAAATCCAAGAAAGAGGGAGGGTTTTATCTCCCAGAGCATCCTAGGGCTATCTAGGCAGAGAATCAGCAGGTGTTAAGTAAGTAATAAGGATGTGGGAGAGGAGTCATGAGACAGGCTTAGCCTGAGCTTATTTGGAGAAGGAAAGATGAAGTGAAACTGGGCTCCAAGAACCTGCGACCTCTGATTTTTACCAATTCCCTTGCTAGAAAGTCCATGCAACTCTGACCTCACATGGATTTTAGGCCCATGGAGTCCCATTTGAGATACAGCCCAGAATATCCTTAATTGCCAGCTCATCTGCCCTTTGCCCTTCCTCCCACTGTCTGACCTACCCACAGCATAGTATGGGGAAGGCAAAACTGTAGCTCATATGGTCTGCATGGCCACCCCCTAGCTAAGATGAAGATAGTGCTGAGACACAGGGCACCCAGACCTCTCAGGCCTTTAAGTCTCTGAGAAAACAGGCTTTGTGAGTTTATGCCTACTCTTTCAATGTGTACCAAATTGTCCATCTTATCATTCCCTGTTTGTGGAGAAAGTCGTCACAGGAGCTTGATGACAAGTTGTTTGAACTCTGACAGATGGCCTATTTCCTCTCTGCTATGGCTGTCTTGGTTCTTGTTGGCTGAAATTGGGTGGTTAATTCCCTTCCTCCTCTCTGGTGGCTTTCTGTTCCTTTACAGTACTTCCTCTGATAAATCATTTGGGACATCAAACCATCAACAGCATTGCCATAAACCCTTTCTACAGGTTCATAAGTGACATCACACTGAGAAGATGCATTAAGCAGTGACTTGGGAAGCGTTTGGGGCTGTTTATTTGCCTGGAGACAGAACAAGCAGGGCTGTAGGAATAACAGATTGTGGAGTGGAAGGCAGCACTTCTCAGAGCTGAGCTGAGAGAGAGCCCCTTACAGTTCTTAGAGGCAGCCAGGCTCCTATGCAGCAAAGCTGGGGCAGGGCTTCTGTTTAGAGTCCTTCAATGTTCTCCAGAGTAAAGCAAGGTGCAGAGGATAAGGGACTTAACTGATGTTATACAAAGAGTAGGTAACACGCTTTCTCCCAAGTTAGGTCTATTCTTGAAACATGAGAACCACTAGATAATGCTTAACATGATCAACCATGCATTTCTGAAGAAGTCTTTTGACTTCCAAGGACCTCAGTTTCCTGATATGAGAATGGATAGCACTTTCTATTATCACTTCAAAATTGGTAAGAAGTAGCTGAGAGAAGCATCTTTGTGGAGTCAGCTAAGTTCCTTAGCCTCACAGCTTTGGAGTAGATCACATAAGTTCCCTAAGCCCCAGGCTTCTCACCTCGGAAGTGAAAGATTCTAACAGGATTTGGAACCTGAATTTTATCACTACCTGGCATATACAAAAAATGTCAGCTATTTTCATCTTTGCCATTATCTTCATCATTATTATTGGTATCAAATAAGTGCTTAGTGATGATTATTTTTTTTTCCATTCTGTTATAGGCAAGAGCTGAAGTGTAGCTGGAATAAGCATTCTCAGCATAAGCAGACAGGGTTTTAAATCACGACTGTGCAATTTATTGGCAGTGCAAGCTTCCCAAATGTCTGAGGCTTGTTTAGCATCCAAGAAGTGGAGTTGCAATAGACACCTTGAATTGCTGCTTATGACGACTGGGAGAAAAAAAAAAAAAAAAAAAAAAAAAAACAAACCCTGGCCTGCCATGTCATTCATGCTGAGAACATTACTCATGGCTCTCCTTTCCCTTTCAACCATTAATTTGAATGATTTTAAAGTGAGACAAACCCCCCTCCCAGCCGAGAGCCAAGTAGTTCTCCCTGTGTTTGTTGCAACAGAAGCATTGCCTACAATTTAGGCAGTTTGCATCATGCATCTGTTTCCAGCCTGTCTGTGCTACGGAGGTATGATGAAAAAGCCACCAATCCACATGGCCCAGGGATCTTGCTGAAGTTGATAACAAAGACTGAGTGCAAACGCTTGCATTTGGTTGTGGTCTCTCCTCCTGGATGCTGCAGAAGAGGGCTGTGTTCTTCCCGTGTGCTCTGGGCTTTCTTTTCCTGCTGTGTTGTAGTTGTGATCTCCCTGCCATACAGGATCCTCTACTGTAGAAGGTAGGTGGTGAACCATATAGAGCAGGAGTTAGACCACAGGCCCACCAACCATGGATGGAGCATTTAGCATATTGGTTAAAATATCTGCCAAAACACAGGCAAGCCCAATGGCAAGATCACCTGCTGTATACTAGGGGACTCTGGACAAAGCTTCAGGATGGCAAGAACTTTACCATGGGGCTGATTAGAACTCCATTGGCTTTGCAGAGGGTTATTGTAGAGTCTGGAGGCACGCCATGGTATGCAGAGGCTGTTATGTGTTTCTGTGTCTGTGTGATGCAGGAATTTGTCGTCAGACCCATCTTAGCTGTCTACCATAGAGATGTAGCTCACCCTGGTGCTCTCCTCCTGATAAAGCAAAAGAGGAGGATGTCAGTCAGTGGAATACTCAAACCTTCACACCAGCTTGTGCATTGCTGGACATCTTATTGATGTACTCCGCATTGCCTGCTAGTGGAAGAAGGTTAAGTTGTGCACATTTCACGGCTTTTCCCCCCTCCAGTGATAATTATTTTATGTAGAAAAGTCTAAGTTAAGCCTTAATAACTTAATTGCTTTTATTGTTGATTACCAAACCAAAAGAATAAAATGGGGTATGCTCTTGATTTCAAAATTTTCTTTATATGCTCCAGGCTATTTCATTTCTAGATCTCAGAGACTGAGCAGTACTGCTCAAATCTTCAACTGTGAACAAACGGTTTTTTTTTTCCAGTTTTCCAGATGAGTTTGTCTTGAAGGGCAATGAAATAGTAGAAATAGTGTATGGCTTATTATGTTAGAGTAATGTGCTTGTTTAAGGAAAGAGGATGGAAGATAAACATTTCCACAAATCCAGTTACATTTCTCTGATTCTAGGCAAGTTGTTTAATGTTTCTAAGCCTTAGTTTCTCAATCTGTAAAATGGGAATGGTATGCCACTTTCAAATCCACCTTCTATAGATTTCATCAAGATACTGAGTTAATGCATATACAGCTCAACACAATTATAGACACATAGGAGGTCATGACATGCCACTAAGCTTCCTTAGGGCAGTAAGACTACAGCCATAGCAGTGGCTGATGCTTTGACAGTACGGGCTCAGAGACTTATGGGATAATCTCAGTGATAAGCAGCCATCGAGCATCAGCTAGTCTACCTCCGTCCCTAGGGTACTAAAGGCCCCACGAAGGTCTGCACCCTCCATGCTGGCTGACGAGAAAGCATCAATGCATCTTTAATTATTAAGGAATTTGTGTGAGCTAGTTATTAAACACAGTTGTGATTAAAAATTAAAGGACATGAGCTTACTTGTAAATAAATTATGTTTAAAACAAAGAGAAAGCACTTGACAATCACCACTTCGCATTTCCTTTATTCCATTACCCTGTTCTCCCGAAGTTACAAGTCTCTTTTATCATGGTGGTACACACAGCAAGATGGCTGCTCTTGTCTTCCCAGCTCCTCTGCCATGACTCCACCGTTTGCCTGAAGCTAGCTATGGTGGGAGTATTTACACCACAGGAATGAGCAAACTTTGCACATCAGTGCTGTTTATTTATTGACTTATTTGCTTCTTTGTCAGTGGGGACACTAGTTAAATATTTACTAGCATGACTTTAGGTAAAGCTTACTAACTAACAAGCAGAGCCACTTTATTGTAGGGCAAGATGTGACAGCGAGCCAAAAGGAATCTATTTCCAGCTGATGTTCTTTCTAGAACTTAGAGGGAATTTGTGTTTTTTGCTGGTAAATAAATACATGGTTTGAGATGATGGCTTGGTACAGTTTTGTAACCCCTTATTCACAATGTGTGGAACACCAAAGGTCCAGAGGAAAGTATTGTGTAAAATCAACTGTCTTTGTATTCAGAACAGAGTTTTTTAACTGTCATTTCTCAGAAAAAAACAATATCCCTCTGAGCATTAACCAGTTTCAGAAAGCTTAAACTATGCTATTGAGGAAATTCAACCTCAGATGAATCTTACTGAACCTCCTCACTGTGGGAACAGTGTAGTTTTGGTTCTTTGTTTTGGGGGGTTTGTTGTTCTTCTTGTTGTTGTTGTTGTTGTTGTTGTTGTGGGGTTTTGCTTTGTTTGTTTGCTTGCTTGCTTGCTTGATTGTTTTCCCGGGTGATTGATTGAGGAGGAGGGAAGCAGGTGTCATCCGGGCTAGCATGAAAAGCTTACAGAAGACTCCTTTCTGTGACGGAGCATCCACCCACACAGGACAGCACCAAGGGGAAATGTCAGGCAGCTTCCGTGCAGAGGGACCCAGATAAACAAAAGCAGGAGGGAGAACGAATAACAAGAAGCCACAGGAAAGGCCACTGTGACACACTAGGACTCTTAGAACTTGAAACTGAAAGGCCATTGAGCAGGTTGACCCCTGGACAACTTGATTGACATTTCATGGTCACACAGGTTGCTGTTTAGGTTCTGCTTACATCATTTTGATGAGCTGTGTGCTCTGAGGTAGGCCACTAGACTTCTCTGGGCTTCTTTTCTTATCCCCTCTCCATCTCAGAAAATAGCACTTAGCACATTGTTTGTTGTTTCCATTAAATGAGATAAAGGTATGAAGGCCCTGGATCATTGAGTTTCTCGTAATAGGTAGCCATTCCCTCTGCCATATTAAGATATACCAATCATCTTAAAGTCATGAGGAACTCAAGATGACTCTAGAAGTGAGATACTATGTATAAGAAAATATATTTTTTCTGGGCAGTGGTGGTGCATGCCTTTAATCCCAGCACTTGGGAGGCAGAGGCAGGCGGACTTCTGAGTTCAAGACCAGTCTGGTCTAGAGTGAGTTCCAGGATAGCCAGAGCTATAAAGAGAAATCCTGTTTTGAAAAAAACAAACAAACAAACAAAAAAAACAAAAATGTATTTTTATAAGTTGTCCTTTGGTCATTTAATTATTTAAAATATAAAGTGAAACTGTCCAAGTGGACTTTGTAGGAACTTATTTTGGAGAGATACTGGTCTGGTTTTCTAAGACAGACCCAAGACCAGCTACAAGAAGTTGTGTTGAGTCAGACATGGTGTCCTACACCTTTAATCCTAGCACTTGGGACACAGAGGCAGACAAATTGTTTCAAGTTCAAAACCAGTGTAGTCTACCTGAGACTACTGGGTTTCACAGGACTGCTGGGGCCATATGGAAAGACCCTGTCTCAAACCTCTCTCCCTTCCCGCAAGAAAAGAATTAATGTATTCGTTGATTCTGACTCCCCCGCTCTCCCCCACCAATCTCAATATCTCTCTCCCTCACTTTCTCTCTTTCTCTCTGTGTGTCTCTCTGTCTCTTTCTCTGTCTCTGTCCTCTCTCTCTCTCTCTCTCTCTCTCTCTCTCTCTCTCTCTCTCTCTCTCTCTCTCTCTCTCTCTCTCTCTGTGTGTGTGTGTGTGTGTGTGTGTGTGTGTGTGTGTGTGTGTGTGTGTGTTCTGTCCTACTCCTTCCACACAGAATTTACCAAAGTGGGGATATTAAGCTCAGTGTTTTATAAACTCTGCTAGCCTGGAAGAAAATTATTTTAAGAGTCATTTTTGTCATCTCCCATTAGACATCAATTTCCTAAGCAAAATGGAATGTAGGACACTGTTGTGTGAGTGAAATAGCAGACATGTGGCCAGAGGTTAATAACTCCCATTGCCCAGTCCTGAAAGAAAGAAAAATCACAGTGTCACTTCTACTCTTGACATTTGGTTCTGTCATCCTTCGAAGCGAACAAAGCATCTTTGTGCATTATAAAGAGGCCTCCATTTATGCCTTTCCAAAGTTCCCTGGAGCTGTGCCTCTCCATTTTGTGGGGAAAGGTGGATAGTAAGTGGAGAGAAACTTTAGAAGTAGTGCAGAGCAAAGCACCCTGAGTATTGACCATAAACCACATTGCCCCAAATTCCTCCTGGGACAAGTGGCAACAAGCCATCAGAAACAACAGAGAGCCCTTCACTACAGAAACCTCACTGTGAGAAATATAATCACTGCCATATTTGTTCTCAGAGTGGGGTAAAATGCTACCGAATGCCATTGAACTAGAAAGAAAATTCAAGAGCACTTTCAAATCGTTCTGTGGATGATGATAGATGAAGTCCCCTCTGCCCCAGCAAGCATGCTTGCTTGTCCTTGCTGCTGCTGTCCACTGTTGGCTATTGCTTCTCTTGCAATAGCTGTTAAATGACATCAAAAGCTGGCCTTGTGAATTGTTCTGTTCTGCAGGACTTTCAGCTGTGTGCCTCTCCAAGAGCCCTGGGGTCACTCTTGCATTCTTGCTGTATTGTGCTGTAACCTTTTTTTCTCAGGCTATCTGTTTTCCTACATGGTAAGAGTCCTGGGAGATACTGGATAAGAATCACTAGTGCCTGGTCTTAAAAAAAAAAAAAAAGTAGATTCACACATTGTTTAAAACACAGCTCATAGTAATGACTACCTTAAGTCCTGCTTATGACCTCCAGGTAAGAATAAAGCTTTCTGTTGCCACATGGGATGAACTATGACATTTTTAATCCTTTTCAAACCCATTTCATTTTTTGAACCCTTCAAAATGATCTTTCTGATGCATTAGGTTCATTTCATGGCTCATGAAAGGGATGCAGCTTCCTGCTGCAAAACCCTGCATTTCAGACTTTAATGGGCACACAGATCATCTAGGTGCTGGCAAATGGCAGGTTCTGACTCATCAGGTCTGAGATGGGGTCCCTGATTCTTCATTTTTAACAAGCTCCCATGGGATATGGATGGATGCAGCTTAAATTCTGGCAGTACCTTGAGCACCAGGGTTCTCTAGGGCGAGCTTTGTTCAGCACCACGGACAGAGCAAACTCATGCCCCACCCCACCCCCCCCACCCCCGCCCCAACACCTGAACAATCAAACCTATGAGGCACAACAAATGTCTGGCTTCTCTACAAGAACTGTGTCACCAACTGATTGGGAAGCAAAAGAACCTTCTAGAGGCAACCTAATGATACAAACTATGATCACTCTTCCACAAAGGAAGCCTTTTGATCTTTAAGGATAAACACCTTGGAACAGAGACCCTGCGAAAAGTAGGAAGAGAAGGACAGGGCTTGACCAACAGAGGAAGAGCCCTCTGGCAATCGGCTCAGCTCCTTTCAGCATCCTATGTCTCTGGTACACTACAGTTTCTGCCTGCTTACTATGTCTTTGTCTTCATCTGGGGTCATGCAATAAAGGTGCAGAATGTCTCTCTCTCAGATTTGCTCTGGTGAGCTGTATTGTCACCCTAGTATACAGCTGAGGTGGCAAAACCATTACATGAGTCTGTGACCATGACTCACATTTGATGAAATATGCCTGGAGCCCAGAGCACATGTTTATACCAGGAACAGCAGTGTATTTATACCAATCTACAATTAGATTAGTCCTTCTTGGTGCTGGCCATGTTATGGTTAACCTGATAGCTTTGCAAAATGCTGATAGAAGAAGGGCCTCACCTAACAGCAGTTCCATCAGAATCTCTGAGTAGGAGGAATGTTTCCAATGTTGTTAGAAGCTCTGTAAGTGGTTAGATTATGCAGCCCAGACTAAAGATCATGGTATGCACCATATTTTCTGTGACAATATAGATCAGATTCTAGGTACCTTTTATCCTCCTCCTTTTGTTCTTCAAAATTCTTCCCAATTCTTGTCCAATGGGATGGATCCCTACTACATATCTAATGAGTAAGAACTGATGTGACAAGCTGACCTGTACCTGTTGCACATGCACAATGAAAGGTACTGACATTTTCCTTCATTTCTACCCAACTCTACAAACCTGGGAGTAGATCTCACTTGTCTCACTCTGAAGTGAAAGAAGCTGAGGCTTAGAAAAGTTGACTGGATCTGATGAGGTCATGCAGGGAGTACCAGAGCCAACATCTCCACTTGATTCAGGGTGTACTGAAGCTTTTTGGAACAGGCACCAGCAGGCTTCTGAGGTTAAGGGAGACCTAACACCACAGACAAAACTTTGGTTTTCTCTACTACTATCAATTTTACAGCTTTATGGAAAATATAGAATCTTTATTAATATTTTATAGTGTTTATTTCAAAACAATAGTAGCCCTT
The DNA here is from genome assembly GCA_019843815.1 of Montemys delectorum. NCBI lineage: Eukaryota > Metazoa > Chordata > Mammalia > Rodentia > Muridae > Montemys > Montemys delectorum. The sequence goes on along the minus strand of JADRCD010228298.1, from coordinate 16,175 downwards.
ATTAAGTTATATTTTGTTTGCCAAGTACTATGCTTGGTGATTAGAACTGTCAATCAGCTCTAGGAGATTGGCTTCAGATCCCCTTGAGGATATCAAAGTCCATGGACACCCAGTTCTCCTAAGTACAATGCTGCAGTATTTACACATAATCTGTGTTAATTTTTGTACTTAACTAAAATCGTCTATGGATGACTTCCAATACCCAATGTAAATTCTGGGTAAATAAGTGTTAGATGGACTGTTTAGGGGTTAGCAAGAATTAAAAGCGGCCTGTACATGTTTAGTATAGACATGTTAGACATGTTTGTTTGTTTGTTTTTCCACAAATGTTTTCAGACCTTATTGAGCTCCAAGATGCAGAACCCAGACATGGATAGTCAACAGTTGTAACCATTGCCTCTTTACCCAACTGAGTTTCATGATGCCATTGCAAAGCAGGTATTGCTTCTACAACTAGGACAGAAGGGAAACCAAATCTTGGGTTGGGTTAATAAGCCTACTGGTAAGGTCAGAGCCAGAAACTGGCAAAAGCCGATTTGAACCCAGGACTTCCTGACATGAATCCAGCCTCTCCTTAAGCACTCTGCCCATATCTTATTTGCAGTGCAATGTTGGTGAAATTATCTCATTAGAGCCTTGAGCTCAGAAGGGAGATGGATGACATGGTGGTAGCCAGGTTTAGGGAGCAGGTGCCAAGTGGATGCAATCGGGGATTGACCATCTGGCAGAAGACTGCACGAACAGCATACACAGGCTAGAAGGGCTTCTTATAAAAGTAAAATGTCTTTCCCTCTGCTCTCTGATCCAGCAATTCCAGCATTCTTGGTATCCCTCCCAGGACAGGAGGAGGCTGGTCCCAGGCAAGGCTACCCTTCTTCCTGCTTGCAGAGGGACACAGAGCACCTCTGTTGTTGCAGTCGGAGATCCTTGATGATGGATGGCAGGTCATTTGTAGAGCCCAGAGCCATCATTCATGAAGAACAATGGCCTACTGGGATCTAACACATTTGGAGAAGAGCATGAAATGGACAAAAGGGAGATTATATGAAACAAAGTCAAAGGAAAATTGTTAGGAGTCTTATTTCCTAAGCCTTTTGATTCCAGCAGGGGTGAAACTCTCTGAAAGAGCTGTCAGCAAATGACCAAGAGCCCAGACAAGTTCTCTAGCTTCCCGGTGTCCATTACTAGCCAGCATTGGAAGTGACTGTATAGCAGAGGATTACCCATTTGGACAGTGTGGGTTATACTCTGGTGTGGAGAGGAGTTTGTGAGATTTACTTTGCTTTGTAGTGAAGACCTGAAGTGTGAAGAACTGGGTCAGTAATTTCAGAAATATCAGTGGGAGTTTTCTTTGTCTGGAGCACAGGTCCCTGTGCACGGGTCTGGGAATGTAAACAGATGAATGACTTTGTTTCGCTTGGCTTGGGAACCACTTTCTAAAATGCTAGAAACCCCACTGTGTAATAGGAGGGAAGTTAATGCTGTATGTATGAACATGGGGTTAAGGAAAATAAAAACATTTGAAGTCAGAGAAGTAGTCTCAAGCCTGCTTCTTTGTCTTGTGACTTTAGGTCAGGAAGTATCACTGACTACATAGTCACCCACTAAGGACGAGGCTTCTGGAAGTAGGTGGATAGCCAGTCTTGATGGTAACGAAGCACACAGCCCCCTACCATGAGGGTGCTATGGCTTGGAAACTGGGCATATCATTAAGTGAAGGGGAGCAGCCCACTTCAGGTTATGCTTTGGGCAGGGTTGTCAGGGCTGGGGCATTCTGCCAAGTATTCACTGTGTCTTAGGTCTCCCCATGATGGGTGGTAGCTTTCTATGGAAGGGATGTTGAAAACACATTCTAATGGGTCCTGGATACTTGGGGCCTCATGCTTGCCTGGTTGCATTCAGAGATGCTATTTATTGTCAGTGCCTAGAAAACCCATTTCAGAACAGACGGCCTAGAATGAACCATAAGCCGTGCACTTGCTTCATCTTAATTGGGTGTATTCCTTGGAATGTATGTAACTTTTTTTTTTTCCATCGTAAAATACTGAGTCTATAGGGATGTAGACATGACACAGCAGTTCAAGATGCCAAGCCCGAGGGCCTGAATTTGATCCCCAGGACCTACATGCCAAAAAGAGAGAACTAACTAACTCCTGTTAGCTGTTCTCTGACCTCCACATAATGTGCTTAATTAGTATCCATCAACCCTACCTCCACCTCCACCCCCCCACACTCAAATAAATGAACAGAAAAGGAATATAATAGACCATACTTCATAGGGAGGCTGTACATATTAAATTTGCAAAATATATTAATACTTGTAAAGCATTAAATAAGATAACATATTTAGGGTATTAATTAAACTAATATATAAAGTATTAGATAATCTAACATACAGCAGTTGCAATAATATCAGGCACATAGTATTTTATGCCTGGTTTCAGTTACTGTTATTATGTACATATGTGAGCAGATACACACACACACACACACACACACATATATATATATATATATATATATATATATACACACACACACACACACATATGTACATGAGCACAGGTGTGCATATGTAGGTGGAGGCCAAACAACAAACTTTGGTGTCATTTCTCAGGAGCCGTCCACCTTATTGCTTGAGAGAGGTCTCTCATTGGGACCTGAGACTAATCTGTTAGACTAGACTGGTTAGTTTTGAAGCCCCAGTGCTGCTACTTTCTCCACCCCCTCCCCCCACTGCTGGGATTACAAGTGTGTGTCAGAACATTCTAGTTTTTTACATGGGTGCTGGGGACTGAACTCAGAGCCTTGCACTTGCAAGTCATCATCTTAGTCCTGTAAAACTGATTATAGTGAAAGCTTTCCCAATGCCCACCTTTGTGCTGATGACAGGGATGTATCAGTAAACATCATATGGCCCTTCCTTTATGCACTCATAGTGTTGAGTACCCGCCATTCTCCATGACTGAACGTTATATGTCCTCTGAAAATGATTCAGGGGAGTGCTACAGAGAGTCATCAATGGGAGAGATGGAGACCAATTTGCTGAATCAAGGGAAATCTGTAGAAAAGAGTGCCAATTGTGAGGTTAAGGACAGAGAGGCAACTCTGACCTGGTGAAGGCAGATGAGAGCACTGGGGGACTCTGAAGAGGGGCAAGGGAACAGAGGCTTAAATGACAGGGATGCTGCCCACATGGTGGGCAAGGGTGAGGGAGACATGGAAGCATTTGGATTATTCCAGGAGACAAACTGTCTGCATGAGCAAAGGTGCAGAGGCAAGCCTGGACAGCAGTGTGTGCCTGTGTGTGTGTGTGATTTGCATGGAGATACAGGGCTCACTGGAGGGGATTTGGCCAGAGAGCTTAGAGGATTAGCTTGAGGGGATGTAGACCTCAAACCAAAGAGTAGCAGGTGAATTTGATTCCACTCCGAAGATTTTTATGGGCTTATAAAACTGTATATTGTGGGCTTGTAAAGCATCAATTCAACCCACAGCGTAGGATTAACAAGGTACAACAGAAGCAAGGTCCCAGGAAATAAATAGTGCATCCACTGTATTTGTCCTTCTCCGTTCATCTTTCTGTTACTTGTCTCTCACACTCACCCAAAGAGCTCTGAGATGACAGTGGCAGAGAGCCCAGGAAACCAGCATTTAACATGTTGGGCACAGTGCTGGACAGCTGGCTTGTATCCCATGACCACTGGAGACCTGTCAACCTGAGCAGAGAAGCAGAATCAGAGGGTTTTGGTGGACTCAGGACTTTGGTTTCTCTGACTCCTCGCCCTTGCCTAATCCATGTAGGAAGTATGGGAATTCAGTGTACTTAATCATTGTGAGATGCAGGGTCTAGGCCCACTATAAGTTCCACTATAAGGCCCACAAAGTCCCTTTGTGCACAGAGCAACCAGAATGGTTTTTATTTATTGTGTGGACTCTCAGGCAGTGTCTTTCCTCGAGGTTGTGAGTGGGGAAATGATTTATTCAAAGCCAACTCATACGTCTCCATGCCTAGGATAAGCATTGAGCATGGAGGATGCAAGAAGGAACCCCCACCGACAGATGCACTGGCTTCCAGCCTGCCTTCTACTCTGTGGTCCTTACCCTTTGCTCTTCCAGTCCCTATGATGCAGTGTGTGAGGTACCCAGGCGGAACCTGGCACTTCTCAGATCTTCAGCCACTACTTAGCTTCTCTCCTTCATTCGTTCCTAAGAGCGACTTTCAAAGAAACCATGTATCTTGCTCACCAGAGTTCTGGCTGTTCTTTGAAGTTCAAAACCAAAGTCTTTCTTCTGTCTCAGACGTGGGACCAGTTTTGCATGGTAGCTTGATATCAAGGTGGAGTTGCTGAGCTCTCTCCTAACAGAGTATTTGTTTCTAGCTTCCTTACTCCGCTGCAGGTGGAAAGTGACAGGCTGAGTTCCTCACCACAGAGATGTATAGAGCACCCCTATATGCAGGCCAGATCTGGGCACTGGGTAAGGATTGGTGGATGAGGCAGAGCCCTTTTTTAAGATTCACAAGCTGATTGCAGGGAGATAAGAACCAACAGTGGCCATCCCGTTGGGTGAGTGCTGCAGCTGACGGGGACACAGGAATTGTGGTCTCTAGCAGTTTTACATGTGCTTCTGCATAGAGGAGTCAAGACCAGGCTCTCACTGTCTGATTCAGATGGATCTTTCAGGCCAAGTCTGAGATAGTCAGTTCTGCAAGGCAAGGAAGGATATTGGGTGGGAAAGAATAGAACACTTTCAAAACAAAACAAAACAAAACAAAAAAACCTGTTACTGTCGCTTTAAGGGTTCTCAGATAACGAAACCAATGCCTTGAGAATTCATGAATATCAAATGATCAACAGGACCCCACCTAGTCTTTTCTTTTTTCTGGGTGTCTTCCCATCCTCCACATGAGCATCCCTTCCAGTTCCACAATCCTTGATGCACAGTGTGTTGCTCACAGCCTGCAAGCCAGTGTGAAGCCAGCTTGGCTCTCAGTCTATTTATCTTATCTCCTATTTATATTTGGAAGCCTGCTTCTTCATCTGTTAGAACTGCCTGCATTGCACGCCCTGGAAATGTCTCTGTTTACCTTGATGTGCCGTGAGCACGATCCAGGGTTATTAATAAAACAGGGGAGCTTCCCAGCTGCTAGAGCTAAAGAATTGCTATAAAATCGATGGCCACAGTTGGGGGCTCTGGTTGCCCTAGTGAGAACACCCACACTCTCCATGGGCCCCATCTGAACTTAGGGACCAGGGTGGGGCAAGGGACATTGAACCAACCTGGCTAGGAAACACTGCCCTGTTTTACCTTCTCCCACCTCAGACGGTAAAACTCATATTTCTGTACATCCCAGAGACAGCAAACAGACAAGATTTTGATCACTCATTCTGTCTTAGCATAAATAGAACAAAACAACAACCAATACTTCATCAAAATAACTGTTTGCACTATCTCCTAGAAAGCCTGATTTGCCCATGCCTGTCCTTCCCATGCGGCACCCCCACCATTCTGTACCATGTCAAATGAGAGCTACCCCTTTGTCTAAGTTTACCATGATAAATTACAACCAAATGCAACTTGAGGAAAATGGGTTTATTTGGTTTCAACGTCCTGATAATGGTACATCTTTGAAGAAAACCAAGGCAGGCTCACAAGCAGGGCAGGCACATGGAGGCAGGAACTGAAGCAGGGACTGTGGGAAAAGGCTGTTTACTGCCTTGCTCTCCATGGCCTGCTCAGCTTTCAGATATTTCTTTTATCTTTGACATCATAATGTAACATCACCTAGGGCTACCTGCTCAGGGGTGGCACTATGAACTGGACCCTCCCGATGATGCCCTATAGACTTGCCTGTTGCAGATAGCCCTGGGGCTAATTACATTTGACTTTGATTCCGTGCTCCTGTGAGGGACTGCAAACAAGGAATGAGTCAGCACTTAGGTGATTTCCTGTAAACCTTCTTCCCACCTTAATTGATAAAATAAAGGCTAGAGCAGGTGATTGGGCAGAGAAGGATGGGAAGGTGAGCTGAAGGTTTTGGGAGAGAATGAGAGAGAAAGAGAAAGACAGAGGAGGAGGTGGAAGGAGAGTGGAGCAGAAGCACATGGCCTGGAGAAACTGCAAGTTATAAGGGGTCTCATAGATGGGGAAGATGGTAGTGTAGTGGTAGATCTGCCCAATCTAGGCGCACAGCTTGTATTCATATTAATTGAGTTGTGTTTTCAGTGCCGGGCATTTTTGGGTTGGAGATTTACTGCAACATTTGCCTACACAGGTCAACCTGATGGAGATATTTTCTCAATTGAGGTGCCTCTTCCCACAGGACTCTAGCCTCTGTCAAGGTGACAAAAAAGTACCCTCTTTCACAGGGGTGTAAAGTTTTGTTTGCCTGTCTCCACCCTTCCCCCTCTACCTCTATATGCTTTGTATGGGAAAGTGAGCTTGCCTCCCTAGACCTGCATGTGATTTGGTCTTTCATGATAGTGTACTATGTATATTATTGATACATAGTCTCCAGTTTGCAGTTATTCAAAGTAAGGATTTTGGGATAGCATAAGAATAACATAATCGGTGGGTGGAAAACATTCTTGGAATGATGAGGATTCATTTCTTGACAGGCTAAGGATAAACCATGATACTTTTCCATGATGCTGGGCAGTAAACCAAGGAGCTGTCACTCACACAATCAAAGGGGGAAACAACCAATACCACACAGTGCATTGTTTCTAGGCTCGAGTGGTCAGTAGGGTCAGGTGTACTAAGTGTGTGTGTGTGTGTGTGTTAGAGAGTGTGTGTGTATGAGGGGTCAACTTCAGGTGTCTTCTTCATTTGCTCTCCATTTTATTTTTCGAGACAGGCTCTTCACTGAGCCTAAGAGCGCACTGATTTGGCTAGCCTGGCTGGCAATGAACTCCAGGGATCTGTTGTCTCTGCCTCTCCTCCACCCAGTGCAGGGCTTACAGATGCATGCCACTGTGTTTGGTTTTATGTGAGTGCCAAGGATCAGAGCCTCAGGTACCTCACACCTGGTACTTTACCAACATGGCCACTTCCCCAACCCCTTAAGTGCATTTTTGACTCAGTAGCATTTTTAACTTGCAACAGGTTTATGAGTTTTGACCCCATTATGAAGAAAGGAAAGTCTATACACACTGTGGAAACCTTTCCAGCCATCAAGATCCCTGTTCCTATGCATACCCTCATTCTGACCTCACTGTAATCTGCCAAGGAGGGAGTGACTCTTCCCCTTACTCAGCTCCAGAAACCAAGAGAAAGAATGCAATGACTGTCCTGTGTTATGGGTTCAGAGAGTCTCACTCGGCCCTGGCTCTGCACAGTGGGCATAGTGTGACTAGAGGCAGCAGGTGCCCATGCTAATGTCTGGTAAGTCATACTTGCTGTGTAACCCTGTGCAGAGACCAGCCCCTCCCCTTGGGAGCTCAGTTTATTCCCACTATAAAGTGAGGTTACTGCCCTAAATCAGAGCTTCTTAATGTGAGTGTATGGCCGGGAAGAAAATAACTGAAAGTTAGCATTTTCTCCCATTGCGAAATAGGCAATAAACCACAATAGCATTAGCACTTTCTGGGACTTTGTTACCAGGAAGAATCAGATATTTTTGTATCCCATTATAGTTATTGGAGATGCCTCAAAATATCATTTGCACTCATCACTACCTCAAGGTTATGATAGTTATTAGACAAGCTGTTAGATCTTGTTATGACTTAGAAAGGAAATAAAAATATAACAATCACAAATTTCTCATTTTAACATTTTGATAACTATTTCAATATAATTGGTTTCCTTTGTAATCTGATTGGTTTTTATTTTATGCATTTAAAAGGTTCTTTCTTTCTTTTCTGGGAAGAGGGTCTATATGTTTCAAGGATCTGCCAAAGGGGTTTGTGGGATTCCAGAGGTAAGACCTTGCTGTGTCACTGCAGGACCCCAGGTTCCACCAGACCCAAGTGCTCACTCATCAGCCCCCACCCCAACACACACATACCCAGCCCCATCTGCTTCCACACCCGAGGCACCAGCAGAGGTGCTCCCTTGGGCCCCATGCAGCTCAGATGGCATTCAATTTCATCAGACCAGTGCCTTCTGGTCTACAGTCTAAGGGAGGCTGATACTGTCAGAGGCATAGGTGTTGAGTGGGAGGAGGGAGATGGAGGCTCTAGGCTCAAACAGGTCTTTTGATATAGGCAGCATCGAGTGCTCAAATATCTTGGTTTCATCTCTTCCAGCTGACATCCTTCTCACCCATGTTGTTCTGCAAAGTCTTCATAGAGACATCACAGATCCAGAGAGTTTGTTTTGTTTGGGTGTTTGTGTTTTATAGGAAAAGGCACGGGGAGGTCCAGAGTCCAGAGCCGCAAAGGACAAGATGTAGGAGGAAAGAAAGGATGGTGAAGCAATCACACACACACACACACACACACACACACACACACATCAGGAAACAAGAGCTACTGCCAGGGGCCAGGCTGGGCTGCTAGGGGCCATCTGTTTTAAGGGCACAAGGCACAGTAGAACTTGTGATGAGGCCATACCAGAAGTTGAGGTGAGAGATAGCTAAGGCTTCATGTAGGGTCACAAGTGCAGGCAGAAGTGGAGAGAAGTAGACAGAAGCTGGGAGAGCCTGAGAAGGCCCAACCAGAAAAGCTAAAGGATACATAGCTGGTGGATGGAAATAGAGCTGGAGGAGCTAGCGCAATCTAGGTGCTCCACTTGCTGACCTGGGCACCAACCACGGGAGGCTCTCTGGTGAGAGACTGTGAGGTAGGAACTGCTGCTATGTGTACTTTGAGGGTAACAGGTGGTTCCTAGCATCACGACGATTGTTTCTCTTTCTGGCTAATTACTCTGCAGTTGAGAAAACACATCACCCTCCCATGATTCCATGGCAACTCTTAAACTAGGGGAGTAAGACCTATGTTAGGGGTTTGCTGCGATGGTTATTGCAAATATGAAGTCGAAGCATCGGATGCATTATGAGCTGTCCATGGTCCCAGGTGGTCTCTGACAGTGGTTGAGTCCCCAGGAGTCTCAGGGAATCCCATTACAAAGAGGCACCTCTGGTTCATTTCCCACTTAGGGGATGAAATTTGGAGTCCAACAAGTCTGGCAGTGGTGACGCCAAGTCTGTTCTCTTGCCTGTTGGGTGGAAGTACACACTTTGGTTTCTAGCCCTTGAGATTGTGTCACACAATGACATCATTGGATGGAATTCACATAGTTGGTTTCCACAATTGTCTCTGTGGCCCACAGTTAGCCCTGCAAGCTCTCTGAGCCTTAGTTTCTTAAGTTAGAGGAAATGGTGAGGTCTCTAGCTTGTTAGGACTATTAAAGTTGAAGCTCGATGAATTTATGTAAAGTTAAGGTAATAATTCACCTTACCAGGCACATGGTGGGTACTGAGTAACGGTTACCTCTGTGAACAGCTAAGCAGGGCTAGGCTAGGAGACCTCAGCTGGATGAGCTGTGGCTCTGAACCTGTGTGCTTCAGCCTCCCTCTGTCCTAACCCCACCATTCAAGGAGCTCAAGATCAAACTGGGCCCTGTGCATCCATCTGACTGGGCTGGAGAGATGACTCAGAGGTTAAGAGCAGTGGCTGCTCTTCCAGAGGTCCTGAGTTCAATTCCCAGCAACTACATGATGGCTCACAGCCATCTATAAATGTAATCTGATGCCCTCTTCTGGCATGCAGATAAACATGAAGATAGAGTACTCATATACGTTAAATAAATAAATAAATAAATAAATCTTTAAAAGACAGAAATGAAAACAGAACCCTTGACTGCATTCTCACTGGTAGAATCAGAAGCCTGAACTTCATCCTTCCTAGTCCATGGGTTTTGCTGCTATCTCAGAAGCTCAGCATCTTCTTGCCTGCCTGCCTGCCTGCCTGCCTGCCTGCCTGCCTGCCTGCCTGGACCTTCTAGTGGCAAAAACTGTTCCAACTTCCTTTTCTCATTCATTAAAACAGAGCCTTCAGTGGGTTCCACTATTGAGCACGGAACCCCTTTCTTCCATTTTTTGCTCTAGACACATGTTTTTTGGTCCCAAATGAGAGGCTGAAAGATCAAAGTAGAGCTGGAGAGATGGCTATCCTGTATAATTTCCATAATCTACATGGACATTGTGATAAAGAGACCTGCTTTATAGATAGACGATAAGACTGGGAGGTACTAAGTAACTTTCTCAGTGTCACGTGACAGCTTTGGAACAGTCTGGGATTTGACACTGTTGATAGGATAAATGACAGCCAGGGCCTACCATCTTACTGAAGAGCTATTAGCAGCTCTTAGGTGCTGGGGGATGGAGAATTGTTCTTTTTTGAGGATGTAACCACTGGAAGGTCTCCTATACTCCAGTGGATGGCCAATTAGAGAGAGAGAGAGAGAGAGAGAGAGAGAGAGAGACAGAGAGAGAGACAGAGAGAGAGACAGAGAGAGAGAAAGACAGACAGAGAGAGAGAGAGAGAGAGAGAGAGAGAGAGAGAGGAA
>JADRCD010228297.1:0-17761 GCA_019843815.1 Montemys delectorum | reverse complement strand
TTTGTTTTTGTTTTTGTTTTTGTTTTTTTTTTTTGTTTTTTTTTTTTGTTTTTAAATTCTTGGCTTAAAGTTTTATAATTACCTTTAAAAAGTATTTGTATCAACTCATTTGTTTTTTATTTTTTGTTTTCCTCTTTTCATGTATCTGTGGACACATGTCTTTGTTATTTTTCAATTACTATGAAGAAACACCATGAGCAGAGCAACATACAGAAGAATTAGTTAAGTAGGCTTACAGTATATGAAAGTAATCTTGGTGGAGCTCATCTTGGTGGAGCACATGGCAGCACGCAGGCAGACATGGTGCTGGAACAGAAACTAAGAGCTTACATGTTGAGACAACAACCACAAGGCAGAGAGAAAGAGCTAGCTGGGGGTGACAGGGCTTTGGAAAACTCAAAGCACAACCTCAAAGCACCTTCTCTAACAATGCCACACCTCCTACTGATCCTTCACAAACCATTTTACCAACTAGGAACTAGGAATGATATACATGAACCTATGGGGGCCATTCTTGTTCAAACTCCTGCTGAGCATAGCTTTGTGGGTGCATGGGTATTTGAAACAGGTCACTGGTGGGATTGTCTTCCACCTTTTTCACTGAAGGGAAGTCTCTTACACCCAGAGGCCTATGACAAACATGTCTAGTCTTGCCTGCAGTCTTGCTTTAAGGATCCTGCCTCAGCCCTGTGTTCTAGAATTACAAACGGGCTGCTACATATATCTAGCATTTATGTAGATGTCTGAGGATCTGCATTTAAGGCCCCCATGATTCTAGATAAGCACTCCAACCACCCAATCACCTCTCTGGGGCTCTATTTAATTTCTTGCCAATATCTTACCTGACCTTCAATGATAATACTTTGTGTCTCACATGGTAACAGTATTAAGAAAGCTTGACAACTGTCTGGGATATCTTAATCAATCATTTAAAATTTTTAATGGCTAAATTCAGGACACAGAATTTGAAATATAACTAGTCACATAAGACACAGTAAGATGAAACAAACACCAAGAAGACAGAAGCAGGTCCACATTTTGTTAGGATCTAATTGTAAGAAACTTAGAGCAGATTAATAGTTTTAAAAGAGACTAAGAATTTTAAATACAAAATTATTAGATGATATAAAGTAATTATTTTTAGAATGATAAAAGTAACAGTTATAAATTAGTAAAGTTAATGTTAGTAATATCATAAAATACAAAATAATGCTTAATTACTATGTTTTTGTTAATGCTTGAACAGCAGACTTCTCTGAATTTTGTCTCTGTATTATTTAATGACTTTTCATATGTAGCATCATTTAAATGAAATAATTCATAATTCAATCCTTACTTTAACTTCAGAATCAAATGGCTTAAACAATGCCTTAGAGGATAGATATCCATGGGCCTTCAGGTAGACACCTGAAATTCATGAAACTTCTATAGGTTTTTAGCCTAGTAGCATGGGGACTTTAATTCCATGCTTCATTTCCAAATATGTCCCTGTTAGATAACTTTACATCTCTGATTATGATTTTATACAGTTAATGACTGAATAATTCTCCCATCAACTAGTTTGTGGGTTTGTCCATTTTAAATTGTGTTGCTCTCTCTGCATCCACACACTTCTAGTGATAGATATAAATAGAGCACATTCCTGAAGCTGTAGCCTGAGTCATGAAACTAGGGAAACATGCACACCAGATAATAGAAACTTGCCTATATTACTCACGCAGATGATCAGCAATGACTAATGTTTTCTGATATGAAAATTTCTACAAACACATACACATACACACTCAACTTCCCTTAAGTATTCCAGAAATTCTGGATGTCTTGGGTTTTTCTTTGCTGTGAAGAGACATCATGACCAAGGGATTTTTTTTTTTTAATGTAGAGCATCTTTTATTTATTTTTAATTTTATTTAATCTTTTTTTTTTTTTACAGTCCAGATTTTATTCCCCATCCTGGTCCACCCTCTGACTATACTTCCCCTCCACTCTACCAGACCTCCCCACTCCCTGGGGCCTCCAGTCTCTTGAAGGTTAGGTGCATCTTCTCTGGCTGAGTCCAGACTGGCCATCCTCTGCTATATATGTGCTGGGGGCCTCATATCAGTTGGTGTGTGCTGCCTAGTAGGTGGCTCAGTATCTGAGAAATCTTGGGTGTCCAGGTTAGTTGAGACTGCTGGTCCTCCTACAAGGTTACCCTCCTCAGCTTCTTCCAGCTTTTCCATAATTCAACCACAGGGTCAGCAGCTTCTGTCCATTGGTTGGGTGTAAATATCTGCATCTGACTCTTTCAGCTGCTTGTTGGGTCTTTTGGAGGGCAGTCAAGATAGATCCTTTTTTGTAAGCATACCATAGCCTCGTAATAGTGTCAGGCCTTAGGGTCTCCCATGGGAACTCTTATAAAGGACAACATTTAGTTGGAGCTGGCTTACAGGTTCAGAGGTCTAGTTCCATTATCAACATGGTGGGAAGCATGGCTGCATCCAAGCTAGCACAGTGCTGGAGGAACTGAGAGTTCTATATCTTCATCCAAAGGAAGCCAGGAGTAGATTCTCATCCAGGCAGCTAGGAGGATAGTCTCTCAAAACCAACCCCAAAATTGATACACTTCCTCTATCAAGTCCACACCTCCTAATAGTGCCACTCCCTGGGACAAACATATTCAAACCACCACATTCTACTCCCTGGTCCCCATAGGCTTGTTCAAACACATACCTAGCCATACCTAGCCATACCATATACAAAATACATTTAATCCAATAGTCTATAATAGTCTTGACAATGTTACAGTTCAAAGTTCAAAGTCATTTCTGAGATTGATCCAATCACTTGTCAAAAAGCAAATCACATACCTCCATCATCACAGGATACCTTCCAAAATATCTTAGTGAGGAAATACTGGACCAAAGCAAGACCAAAAACCACAATGGTCAAATTTCAAATTCCAAGATTCCATGTCTGATGTCAAAATGCTCTTTAAATCTCCAACTCATTTCATTCTTGTTGGCAGATCTTGTTGGCATTCAGCAGTAACAAACTTCATTTTGGGGGGCTGTTTTCCACTCCCTGTTATCAGCTTTCCTCAGCTGTATCTCATGGGTAACAACTGGGGGTATCTACGGCAACTTAAACTTTACAGATTCTTGTTCTAATTTATGTATTTCACAAATGATCTGTGCTGATACAAAGGGTTTAGGTCACAGCCCCAGCTCTGCCCTCTGTAGTACTCTAGGCTCTAGTTGACTCCACTCCACTGCTGCTGCTGTTCTTGGTGATCATCTCATGGTACTGGCATCTCCAATTCTCTAGAGTCATCTATTACAATTAGGCTTCACAAATAGCCTCTCCTAGCTTCCCCTCATGGTGCCAATCCTCAACCTCTTTTGCATGACCCCTTTAGTCCTGGATTACCAATTACAACTGAGGCTGCACCTTCACCAATAAATAACCTTCCCTTGCCTCTTTCTGTGCCAAGTCTCAGCTACTCTCATGACCCATACATGCCTTCAAAACTAATACCAACTGGGTGACTCTTACACATTGTCAAATCCAGCTGCAGCATGAGATACAACCTTGGCTATCTCTGTAAAACAGATTAGATTCTTTGTTCTCTCAGAACACACTTCCCAGAAGATTCCCAGAAGACCTTAGTGATGCTGGTGTCTTCTTAGTTGCCACTAATTTCTTAGCTCCAGCTAACTACCATCAATTGTCCTAGTAATATCTTCTATTCTTGACTCTAAAGCCAGAGCCACATAGTCGAAGCTGCTGAGTTCTGATGCTTGCTGGAGCTAGAACTTGTCCCTCTTGATCTATTAAATCACCAGCTTTCTGTTTTTCAACTCCAGGACTGCCTAAGCTTGGCTGTCCTGGAACTTGCTCTGTGATTGACCTTGAACTCAGAGATCTGCATGGCTCTGTTTCCTGAATGCTGGGATTAAAGGTGTGTACCACCATGCCTGACCATGCCTGGACTTAAACTTCTCTTTAGCTGTCCCATAGTGGCCTTGAAATCAAAGATCTCCTGGCTTTTGTCTCTTTGAATTAAAGGAGTGTATTACCATGCCAAGGCCTAAGCTTTTCATGGCCACTATTCCTCAATACCTGGATCCAAAACCTGTGTCTTCAAGCCTCAAGATCTGGATCATCACACATAGGTCCTCAATTTCTGGATTGTAGTTCTTTCCAAACTAAAAGTCCAAATGAAAACAATAACCAGGTCATAATACCTAACATGACATAACTATTGCTTGTTTAACTGCAAAGACAAATAATAAGCTTAGCTAGGTGGAATCTTGCCTTGGGATCACCACTCCCCTAATTTGTTTATCTCCTTGAACAAAAGGATTCAGCTCCATTTCACTTTCTAGTACCCCTTTATTACTTAAACCAAACATTTTGTATTTTTTCCTTTTTGAGCTTTCTACACTTGATAAAAACACTCTTCATAAGAGTAAGCCAGCAAAGTCTATGCGGGACTTTTTTGAGACTTCCTTTGTCAATGTAATTAATCTGATATTCTTTACCTTAGATTTAGCCTCAGGCAGACTCTTCAGACAAGGGCAAAACTTAGCCACATTTTTCACCAAAATACCACAAAAACAGTCTCTAGGCCACATACTAATACTCTTCTACTCTGAAACTTCTTGGGCCAGGTCGGCACAGTTTAAGTCCCACTTAAAGCATTCCACTGCTTTCCAAATTCAAAGTCCCCAAAGTCCACATTCTTCCAAACAAAAACATGGTCAGACCTATCACAGAAATACCCTAGTCCCTGGTACCAACTTCTGTCTTGGTAAGGTTTCCATTATTGTGAAGAGACACAATGACCAAAGTGATTCTTATAAAGGACAATATTATCATCAAGGTGGGAAACATAACAGGGTCCAGGCGGCCATGTCTCTGGAGAAGGAACTGAGAGTTCTACATCTTGTTCAGAAGATAAACATAAGACTGACCTCCAGACAGTTAGGAGGGGGGGGTCTATCAAAGCCCACCCCCACAGTAACATACTTCCTCCAACAAGGCTACACCTCCTAACACTGCCACTCCCTGGGACAAGCAAATTCAAACCACTACACTTGGCCACTCCAGTGTCAACCAATAGAAGGAATTGTATAAGGAGACATTGAAAATGAAAATCTCACAGAGATGAATTAGACAAAATCATATAATCACATGATTCTGTTACAAAGATTTCTCCTTGACCTTTTAAGGACCTCATGCACATGAGGCCCTGAAGTTCTGGCATCTGAATATTGCAGAGAGGAGATATGCTTTATTACTGTTGGGAATAGACCTGGAAATGGTGACAGGATTACATCAGATGGTAGTATTCGATAATGATCATTTAGCATCAGAGGATTTGGAGCACTTTTAGGCAGTTATAGGTGGTCCTGTTCAACACTTAGCACATGACAGAGAACTCAGCATGCAATGTAACTGAAGAGGAAATTTGAGTAAGCCCCCTACAGTCCTTGAAAACCAGAACAAAGAATTGAAGGTCAACTACCGAAGTTATATTTCTCCATCAGCCTTGATGATTTAGTAGATTTTATTTGAACTTATTAATTTATGTATCTTTATTTATGATTTTGGTTTATGTCTTTTTAAGAGTGTTTACCTTTCAAATACCAGGACTTTTGTTTGCCTTGAAAATACTCTGGTTGATACTTTTGACCTAACCTATCATCTGAACTTGGAATTAACGCCCTTATATAGAGTGAGCAGATGAATACCATAAAGTACTTTAAATAATTTTAAAATATATAAATTTGTACATGTCAAGCAGATGAAATGTGGAAACTTTTATAGTTGAAAGAGCTCAGACACTCAGGAATGTCGACAGTACACATGATATTGAAGGCACCGCCATCTTCAGATAAAAGTGTTAGTCCCAATGAAAGTCTTAAAAACTCTTCATATGTTTTAACAGCAACAGCACTCCAACTGAAGCAGCTTTCCCAACTCTCAAAGAGGCTTGATCTTAGAGTCCATTCTTATCCATAGTGAGGTCAGGAGGATTTCTCTGAATTACTTGTATTTGTTCCATCATGCATTGAACAAGCATAGTCTTTTAGTCAGAAATGGAAGATAAATGGCCCTAAATGTTAGTCATGTTACACTTCTTCTCCCCTTTATAGTGATACTGGGAGTTTCTTTCCTAATGGGGTGATATTTAAGACTGAAGTTTCTGTCCTACCTAAAATCAGCCTTGGTTTCTTTCGTGTGGTTTTTCCATCACAGTGTCTGTCTGAAAGCATGTCACAGCTGCTGCATTCATCACAGGCCAGGCCCCAGGGCGGGTCAGTCACTCCTGTGGAGAAAGTGATCTCGGCTCAGTACTAAGCCATAAATTGTGCAGCTATTGATATCATTACCAATTTTTTTATGGGTCTCTAGGTATCAGTGCTATGCAGTTTGTTAGACGTAAGTTGAACAGCCCTTTCTGTGACTCATAAAAGAGCACACACAAAGATACCTAGTTGTCTCCAAAAATAAATGATGTGCTGCTTGCACTAGGCATCTTTCATTCAAGGTTTGACAGGACATGTAGGAATACTGCTGAGGCATGTGACTCACCTGCCAATATGCACACCCCAGTACAATGATAACATGAGAATCTGTGGGCAAATGTCTGCCTTGTCCATACTGTGTCTGCCCTCCTTCCTTTTATCTGCATTTTTCAAACTCTTTCTTTATGCCTCTTCTTGAGATTAAAATAATTACTAGTATTTTGAAGCTATCTCATTCCCTGACTTCTTACCTCCTACCCACCTACATACCAAGAGGATATGACCCACACTCACAAAGTAGCAAGTGATTAAAAATACCGTAGAAATCAAGCTAGAAATTTAACTTCTTTGGACTTCAGTTTCTCCATTGGCTATATAAATCATAGCACTGTCTCCTTGTAACCTCGAACAGGACTTTGGGGAAGCTACCCAAATGCCAACTTGTTCATTTAATGCTGATGCGAAATGTAGAGAGGGAGTGGATTCCAGGGCTATACAATGCTACAGTAACCATTCAAAGGCTAGATTCCTGAGCTTTATCCTTTTGAACCAAACTTCTGAAGGACAAATTCATATTTTAATAGCAGACACATTCAGCACATTTGAAAGCCCTAGATAATGTCAAAGTAACATTCTTGGTAGAGTACCTGCAGAGTCAGCTGAGGAAATAAATGCAGTGTGCAGACACCAAGATGCAGCCCATGTTGGCTACTGGCAATCCTGACTCCCTGTAATTTTTCCCATTTCTTTTACTATTTTTAAGGTTACAAATTTTTTTTTTTTTATCATTTGCAATTCCAATCATGGCTGATTCGAGAGATACCAATTTAAAATGTATTTAGGATTTTTCCCTATTTATTTTATCATTTCATGACAGGAATATTAGAAGATTTTTTTTTCCTTTTCTGTAAACCTCAAATTTTTTGGGGGCAATTTTCATGGAACTGCAGGAACTAATTTTTCAGAATAGAGGTAACTGAAGACCCTGAGCAGGCAGTGCTTACTGCCTGCTCTACACTCATGGGCTGTCATGGCTGCCTGTTTCCTTTCTCTTCTCTCCCACCAAACCTTCTCCTCCAAACTCTTCTGAGGTTTTACTAACAGCTCGTGGTTCTGTTTGCCTTTCATTCAAGGAGTCTAGAATAGGGAGTCATGACTGCTTGTTCCTTAGCTTGTGACAGGGACCCACACAGGCCCTTGCCCTTTGCTCATGTCACATTTTCTCTACCCTTTATTTTGTGCCCCAACATGATTTCCAAGGACAATCTCATTCTCATTCTTGTATATTTGCTGGGCTGAAAATTCTAGTCTTTACTTTTGGAAGAACACAGAAGCATCTCTTATTCAAAGCAAATCATTAGGAGCAAATATCCATTGCTCTTCCCCATGTGAAATACAAAAGGATCACAATTGTCCACCATTTTCTCCTCCAGCTTTTCTCCATTCCTGCCCCTAACTAAAAACATTCTATTCAGCATCTTGGCATTGCCCTCCCTGCCTGACAGACCCTCTTGTTCTTACAGAATGTCATGTCTTCACGTTCTGACTGGAGCTGCCTCAGCATGAAACAGCACTAGTACTGACAAGCTACCCTTCTGGCTTTGCTCTGGAGGATCATTAACCATCTTTAAATAAATAAATTGCTGTTGCTACTCCCTGCACAATTTAGAACATGTGTCCTTGTGACTTGATGTGAGGCTCATGTTTAAAACTCTTGTTTGTTTTCTCTGCTGCCAAGAGCTTCCTGTTATGATTCCTCTGATTCTTGCTTTCCTGCAGTAATGGCCTGTCCTTCAAAGCCCTCTGGGTTCAATAGTAAATGACATGACTTATCATTTAAGCAACTCCATCCAAAACAATCTTCAGATGTAAAACCCTTTCTCTCTCTCTCTCTCTTTCTCTCTCTCTCTCTCTCTCTCTCTCTCTCTCTCTCTCTCTCTCTCTCTCTCTCTGTGTGTGTGTGTGTGTGTGTGTGTGTGTGTATCATTACTTGTCATTTAAGCAACTCCATCCAAACACAACCTTCAGATGTAGAAATTATGTCTACCTGTCTCTCCCTCTCCCCATGCCCTATCCCTCTCCTCCTCCACTTTCCCTCCCTCCTTCTCCTTCTCTCTCTATTCCTCTCTCTCTGCATTCTTACAATATATCAAAATAAAAAAAAAACTCTTTGTATTGTATAGAAAATATTTCCCACCTTCCATTCATGTTGGTCTTTCATATCATGTATGGCCCCTTAGTATAACAATTTGAGCTTTTAATTAATTGTTGCTTCTTTTAAAATTCTTTTTACAAAATCCTACTTAGGGAGATTTAATGGGGATGTTGGATGTTTAACTGTACCTTCTTTGTACACTAGTTTCACCATCATTAAACTGGTAATTGTTTAATAACTAGAAAATGTAACATCATTCATAGATGCATAAAAACTAATTCCACTTTTTTCCTCTCACAAGCATGGCATGTCTTTTAGGGTCCTCCAGATTCAGTATTAAATAAAATCACTTGTCGTGAAAGCAAGCTCCATCCAAACACAGCCTGTGCTAACTGGCTCAATCATCTTACATTTTGAAGACAGATGTCTTTCATGAATATTTAAGTTTTCTTTAGAGTGAGGCTCTGAGCACCTATTGGTGTGGTACCCCGGTGGTAACTGAGCTTAATATAACAAGATCATCTTTCATAGGAACATAACCACAATCAGCTATGTACCACATCGGAGCTTCTTTTGTTCCATATAGCAGAGAGTGTTCCCATGGCCCCAAGGTATCTAAGCTACACAAAATGGAGATTTGCATATTCCATGGTATGTATATGCATTGGTATGGATTCTCCTGTAATCTATATGTTGCCTGCCTGTTATGTTACCTACCTTTATATCTACTGAAGCCTGATGGTATGTCCCTTATGTTCCGTGTTTTCTTCTGGGAAAAGTAAGCCAGAGTTCTGTGGTTGTTCAGCCCCCTGTCATCACCGTCACACACCCGCTGCATTGCTCTCTTTGCACAGCTGAGCCTCAGATATTTAACTGTAGAGATAAGCATCACGCAATATTCATTATTTCATTTCACTTTTGCCTTTACTGGCTTTTAAACTCTGCAAGAAGTTATGCTATCAATGAATTCTTGAATTGCACTGAATACTTTTGCCTCTAAACTCTTAAGAGCCTCCTCAGATAGAAAACAATGGTTAGTTTTTCCCCACTTCTGAGGATCATTCCTACTCCATCTTTAAAAAAAAATACTTTCAATTCTATGCATTATTACCATAGAATTAGATTTTGCTAGTTTTCATTTATATACTATTCCCTAAAAATAAATTTGATCTTCTGATCTTCTGGATAAGCTAACATCATTAACAGCAAACATCAAGGGACTTCTCTTCTTTTGTGTGTGGGGGGGGGGCGGGGAGGGGGCAGAGGAGAATGGGGTAATCTTCCTGTCTGAAGAAAACACAATGGCCAGCTATGCATTGTACATGCCTTAGAATCCCTCTTTCCCATCAGCTTCTTCAAGTTACTATTGCCAGGTTTTCAAGGGAAAGATTAGTACAGAACAGTTTACTTTCAATGTCCCAGAGGCAGCACAAGACACAGTTCAGTCATTTGCCTTTCAAAGCCATTGTCTCGTCCACTGCACCAGTGCATGGCAGTTAACCATATTAGCATCTGCAAGCTTTAGTTAGGTTACAGGCTCCTTCAGCACATATGTATGTTTACTTCCTCCTCTCCCAACAAGGGAATTAAAAAAAAAAAAAAAAAAAAAAAAAAACCAGACAGAGTCCCCTCCTCCTATTTAGTAAGCTTGAATTGTGAAGTACTACTTTAGCTCTACTGTGTTCACAGATTGGCCTAAGCATTAACCACTCTCCTTATTTGCCTTCACTGAACACAAGGATGCTCTCTCTAGCTATGAGTGGCAAGTCGGACCCTCCTTGACAGAAGTCTGCTAATAGGGGTTGGCAGTTTGAAAAATAATATGAGGAGGGTTAGTTTAAAACTGAGATAACAGTTCATATTTTGAGATGCTCATTATTAATTCCAGTATGAAATGATTTGCACTTGTTATTAACACATTAAGACAGCCAAGGAAAAATTAGAAGGTGACTCAACAGGAGACATTCCAATATGGAAGGAAAAAAATAACCACAGAGGGAAACTTTTTCCTAATGAGCTGAGTCCACATTTAAGAAAGATCCATCCATTTTAAAGGTTGATTGGTTGTTGGGGGGAGTGTATATTTATTACTTCGATTTGTTTTCATCTGATACATAAAAATGTGAAAGGCATACATAATAATGGAGTACCATACATGAATTGTTTTAACGTTCTAAACAGTCGATATAGTGGAATAAACTGAATTGTCATCTCCTGAGAAATGTGTTACAATGTTATGGCATATCGGAAGCATAAAGCTGAGCATTTCAAAAGCATCTTAAGTAATTTAACATTTTATCATAAAGCAGGAGATAAACTGCAATGAGGCAGAGGTTCATATCCTCAAAGTGGAAGGCAAGCTATCTTCTACAGCTTGATAAAAAGACCATTATAATCTAAGAAAAAGCATGTGTCACACATTCTGACCTGTGTGTATGTGTGTGTATGTGTGTGTGTGTATTATGTATATTTGCACGAATGTATCTGTTTGTTTGTTTATATGTGGGTATGGTATCTATATGCGTGAGTATATGTATTTATATGTGTGCATATGTCTGTGTATATATGCATATGTGTGTATATGGGCATATTTATATATTATGTGTGTATATGTTTGCATGTTTGTATTTGATGTGTATATGTGTTTGTATTTCTGTATGTGTACACATATGTATGTATATATATTCATGTATGTATATATGCATATGACTCAGCTTAAAAATTCATAATAACTAAAAATTAAAATATTCTAAGATTTTTGGTTACTATTTCTTTTCTCTGTTATATCATCACCTTGTTTTTGACAGTGAGGAAACAGCATGGTTAATCAAAGCTCCTTGTTTTCTGTTTACTTTTTCCTCCTTTGAGATTGTTAAATTGTAGTGCATTCACCTTATTAAATACTAGAAAATAACTGAGAGTTTCAAGGTGTCTCCCTTCCTGTTCTCCCACTTTCTTTGGGACCTTATATATCATGGGCTGTTTCTGAGAAGACTGCATCCAGACCCACTCTTCTCTCAGGGCTGCTTCTCTGTTAGGGGATTACCTGAAAGAAGTTCAGCCTAAGGTCAACTGAAGAATGAGAAAGTTGATATGAGTCTGAGTTTTAAGGAAATTTTTCCTTCTAGTCTAGTTTATTTTTCAAGTTTCATTGAAGACGAAATTACCAGCTGTACAGTGGAGCCATTGTTTATAACACTGTGGAGATGGAGGAGGTAAAGAGTAATGAGTTGATGTTTCTATTAAGTAAAGGGAAAGAGAGAAAGTAGGAGGGATTGCTAGTGCATTTGGTCACAGTGTTTCTATCAACGTACTATGTAAAGTTTTGTCTTCAAGAAAGCAGGTTATGTGGAGAAAAAGGTTAAAAAGGGTTAGTGATTCTGTGTGGTATAGAGGAAAAAAATGTTGTACCACATATGAAATCTATTTGGTAAATAACTTAAGGCAGGATTCAAACACTGATTGCAATTTGGGAGATTATTTTCAGAACGTTGATAAATGAGAAACTGCATTCAACTCCTTCTCACTCTTTCCCCCAAAATATACAAAGAAAAAGCTTATTTTTTTCCATGAGAGAGATTTTTAAACCACAGACAGGTTTTTGTCTTTATTTTTTTCTCTATAGCAGCCAATTTTGTATGAAACAAATGATTTTGGGCTTAATTGCTTGGTTTGCCAGCTCTGTTGAGGTTGAATTGCATTTGAACTTTCTAACAGTATGATCTTTTTTCAGAATTTAATAACTGACTAAAATATTTAATAATGGGGGCTTTTATTAAATTAAAAAGAAATCAGAATGTATTTTTAGAAGAACTAACTTATTTTCTTTATCAATTTGTCTACTTTAAGGGAAAGGGACAGAATGAAAGCAACCCCTTGTATACTTAAACAGACATTAATGCCATAAGCACAGAGAATAATCACATTCAGTGTAGATCATTGTTCAAAAGGTTTGGGAAGTATCACATGGCAGTAATAACTGTGCTTCTAGGTCTATGAAATAACAAATTACATTGAATGTTTGAACCTCTTCATTAGTCTTCTGCATAATTAGTCTTTAAATTTCCACATGATTCTTAAAACCGTTCTTAGATAGCCCACTGCCCAATCTCGCATCACCTAACACATCTGTTAAATGCGATGCCTGGTTTTCAAATGCAGATAGGGAACGATGAGGGTTGAAAGACTGAGTGTATGCATGCTGCCCTACCTAGAGATGCCCAGGGAGCATTGGGTGGGTTCATTTACAAGCATCCTTAGAAACGGAATGGTAAAACATGAAAGCCTGTTATAAACCCTTTTAATTAAAACACATTGTACCATATATTCTCCTCTCCATGGGGTTCATCTGACCTCTCACCTCTTCCTTTGTCCTGCAGGCACTCCATTGCTGGTTAGGAGAAGCAGTGACCCAGCACCAGGGCCCCATGCTGATGCCCAGCCAAGCGCTGCAAGCCTGAGTGGCCAGAGTTTGAAACCTGTTGTTCTGGTAGGTATCTTACCATCCGCATCTCTGTGAGGGATCAAAGAGCCTTGCCCATCCACTCCAAACAGCTGATAATTATATACAGGCCTTTTGATGAAATGCAGGGTAGCGATTATAAAAATAGGTAGCATGGTCTAATAGTAGGATACAGTTATAATGACGGCCCTTACTTACATAGTGCTGATTGTGTGTCAAATCATCATTTAAACTTCTACAGTGTAAGTAAGGACATGTCTCTCTTCTCCAATTTTCTGATAAAATGTGAGACAGGGAGAGATTCAGGACATGTGGCTATTTGTTCAGTGATGTAGGAGACTCAGAAGTGAACCAAGTGGTCTGACTCCAAAGGCCCTGTTTCCAGCCAGCATATGACCTTGCTGCACGCCTTCTGCCATTCTCCTTCAAAATGTCAGAGGGTAGACTGGTGTGTTTTCAGTGATTCAATGCAGTACTTTGTATGGCAGAATGACAGGGAGTGTTGATACAGTTTGAGCTCTCAATGCCATGAATATTTGAGGCTGGCACTGGCTTTCTAGAATTCAGCATTGGAACTGGAGAAAAATAAATTACATAAGAAAAATACTTATGAAACAACACATTTGTAACTGCTATATTTACAACTTCCAGGGCACAGGTATTTTTCATCCATCCACATAGACTGTAGATCCTATTCTTTACATTCTCAGTTGATTTGAAGAACTGTAATGGTGGTTCATCCCTTCAAATAGTCTGCAAGTTAAACATTGGTTAATGACCATACATGTCATCACATAGCATGACGCTCAATGATGTAACTATATTTAAAGTCTCCTAAAAGCCCATCCCTGGCTCATTACAAGCTTCACTATTTAGAGTAGATTTTCATATACTATACGAAAAATGTATATCAGGATGATGGATGAACTAAGACAATTCTCACAATTTGGTATAATTTTGTTTTCAAGAACCGGTGCCAAATATTATGAAATAGGAACTTCTATGCTGTATTATTGAGTATTTACTAGTTGATGGGTATTTCCCCAATTTGTATATTTTTTCCTTAAAGTAGTGCCTTTAAAATATTTCAGATGTGCTCTTATGCTTGCTTCTCTCCCTTGTCTCTTCCCCCTTGCTCCCTCTCTGTCCCCATTCCCTTCCCCCCTCTCTCCACTTGGTCATGTACATCCCCTACTTCTCTACTCTCTCCTTCTCTCTGCCTTTCTCTGCCTCAACTACCCTCTTAACTCTCCTCCCCATGCCCTAAATATACTCTATTCTATATTAAAAAAAATATTTCAGATATAATGTTATCTCATTATCCTATTTAAAACTCTAGGTGCTAGAGTGATGGCTTAGTCCTTAAGAATGCCTTCTCTTTTAAATATGTATGTTTTATTATTTCTTTTAATTATTTATATTATAACTACATCCTTTTTCTTTTCCCTTTCCTCCCTCCAAGCCTCCCATATGCCTTTCTTTGTTGACCTTCAAATTCATGGTCACCATTTAAAAATTAATTGTTGTTATATGCATATATATACATATATTTACATACGTACACACTTATGTGTGTGTGTGTGTTTTCAATTATAGCCTGTTCAGTCTATACAATGTTATTCCTATATATGTGTATGTTTCCAGACTTGAAACATACATTTGGTATTAAATAGCCAATCCTTGTGCTCTTCCCTGGGAAAGACTATTGCTGCTGCTTTCAGCATTCTTTGGTTGCCTATTGTTCTTTCTTTAGGGTTGAGGCCTCATGCTCCCCCTCATAAGATCCTTCCCATATGCATGTCTCTTGGTGTATTCTTTGTTTAGCTCAAATCTAGGCATCATGTTGAAGAGTATCTATTTTCTTAGAGGACTTTTATTGGGAACTCCAGCTCCTGGGAATTCTGTGCTCTCTTTTGGCTTCTGCAGGCACTTCACTCATGTGCATGGGTCAACACACATAGCAAGCACATAATTGAAAGAAAAATAAAATCTTTAAAGAAGTTAATCTTTCTTTAGGGAAGTAGATTTACTAGAACATTAATAAAAACTGGGTATATCTGATCTACTTGATTGATGGGTACAGAGAAAGCCAGTGTTTGATGTTTTATGGAGTTTTTGTTTGTTTGTCTTCATTTCATTTTAAATATGCAGTGATTGAGACCAGGTTAAGTCTAAATATATTGAATTGGGAAAAGGAATGATATAAGTATGAGGAAATTTACATAAACAAGAATAAGTACAATTTAATGCATATTTTATGATATCTATGTACCCTAAAATGAGTCTATTTGATTGATGTTGTCACTGTTTTCGTGCAGAAAGATCCTTCCATATCTAGTTCAGTTTGTATCACATAGACTCAGTGCATAGAACAATAGAAATAACATAAACATTTCTTTCTTTTAGAGAAAATTAAGTCTCCCATCTTTCTAATACCTTTATCCAAATATGACCTCAGAGAATTCTGAGGCAGGGCATGTGGTTAGGTGATATAGTATCACTAGCAGAGATTTGTGTTCTCATTTTGGGAAAAAAATACTGCCACTCAAAATGCTTGTATCTTGCCTTTATGTAAGTGATGTGGCTTAAGTGCTGGTATGTCAGAAGTAGAAAGCCTGCTCTGTTTTTCTTCCACAAAGTGGGCTATGTGCATGATGATGAGTGTACCTGAGACTTAAAGGATGTGGTCCTTGCCTTGGCACAGGACAGAAGCACTCAGGCTTCTCTTACTTTGATTACACAATAATCTCTACTGGTTGTGTGATTCCTAATGTACCAGGAACACACACTGTGCCATGGTTTTCTTCATCTAGATCCAAGTACATGGAAAATGCTCAGTGTGTGCATGCTTTGGGTCTAGAAATGAAAGATACATATAAACCTAGTGGGAATTCTTAGAGTTTCTGGGCACTACAAAGCCTTTAATTAATAATTAACCCAACTCAGCCTTTCTACCCATTACCCACCCACTACCACCCCCTAAACTTCTTTCCTTTTTTATAATATTTATTTAGTCTCCCTAAGTCAAGAAACAAATACATGAACTGCCCTGCAGTAAGAACTGTACACAGGGTTAGTGAGTAAAGATTCCTGAGAGAGAGTCAGCTTTCACTCAGAAAGGCGTGGTTTGTGTGTCATAGTCTCATTAATTCTTTGTTGAACTTGTGTTCAAATACATTTACAATCATGAGTTAAATAAACTATATATTAAATTATTTTAATCACTTTTTATTTCTAAATGTGGTTAATAGAAAACTATACATTATATTTATGGTTCTCAATGCATTTATATTGAATAGTGTTCCTCGAGACAGAAGTAAAATCAGGTGTAAATTAGTAATACAATTTGAGATCCTAGGAGGAAGGGTCTCTGAGTCCTATGTTGTCTTTTGGGTGTCAGTATGATTCATTATCATCCTGGCTCCTTTCTGTGCAGAGAATTCACTAACTCTACAAACATCCACGTATAGATAAAAATCATGGTGTCCTATACATGTCCATGTAGTTTCTGTCAGTACTTGCTTAGTGATGAGAGGGGGGCCCTTTAGTGAAGGATGGGGAATCCAGCACCGCAGATCTTACCTGGGAACACACAGTTGTTTCTTCATGACATAGGAAGTCTGGATTGCTGACTCAAGGCTCTTTTCCATGCCTCAGATAGCATAGTTACTTGACATAGTTAACTTGATCCCTCTGGTTGGATAAGAGCTGGTATGGATAGGGAATGTATGATAATATACCCCTTGCAGTAAGCAATGTGAAAAACAATTGCTTTAAAGATACACGTTCCATTGCTTCTCCTTCTGATATCCAGTGGGGGAGACAGTTGGAATTTCCACTTCCTAAAAAGTAATGGAAGTAATTCACAAACAGAAGGACCCCAAGTGGTTTATTCCTAGTAAAGTTAGTCATAATCCACACCATAAGACTCTAGGGAATAAATACTTGACACATTTGACTGTGTTGAAGGACTGCCTTTAAAGTCACTGTTGATGCTAGTTATTTTTAACTGTACTTTATTAGACCCACTGTAGTTAAAATTGCTTCACTGATGCCCAGAGAGGTGCACTTTGGAAAGGTTAGAAAATTTGCATCTTTCTTCCTGATTGAATTATTTCAAATTGGTTATTTCAGATGTACACTCACGGGCATGTTGGACTTACAAGACAGCACCAAATTACAAAATTTGAATTTACTGCAAGTTTCAAATTCTCAGAGCTGAAAACCCTGCAAATTTCAGAGTTTGCTACTTAAGTATCATCAGGTAAACAGCATGGAAATTTGTTTCCCTGCCTTCTCTTCATACCAGGATAGGATAGCTATTAATGTTCAAGCAGCAATAGCTATTCATCTTCCAAGACAGTAGCAAACCTCATTTTTCTGACACTTTTGTACTAAAGAAAGAGAACCCTGGGGACAGGATATTAGAGTCAGAGTTTTCTTACAAGAAGCCTTCCCTTCCTTCCCTTGATTGCAACCTGGTGTTCTCCTTTGGCTTAAGGGCCTGCCATAAATCTGAGCGCCTTGAAATAGATGTTCTTGAATTTTCAAATGGAACTCTAAACACATGTGATATTGCCCCTTAATATCCGGTTAACTATTATAGGTGTTTGTGTTTTAATGACGGTTTGC
>JADRCD010228296.1:3088-24659 GCA_019843815.1 Montemys delectorum | reverse complement strand
GGGGGGGGGAGCCATGAATTTGAAAGAGAACAAGTACATAGGAGGGTTTGAAAGAAAAGGAAGAGAAGAATGATGTAATCATTATAATCTCAAAAATACCATTTTTAAAAGGCTCTGATGAACAGAGTACACAAGGATCCCTGCTGTATCCATTATTAAATCACAACTGCACATGGGTAGGCATCTACTTGTTTTCTATGAGACTGTAAAATGGTTGTGTCTTCCTCACTGACAGTTGTATCCCTATGGCTTAGACAGTACCTGACTCAGTAAAGACTGAATAAATACTGCATTAACTGAATGAGTAAATAGAGAGACAAATGATAAATAAAACAATCATTTAACTATTATTAAAATACATAGGAAATGGAACTATGGTCAGGTATATGTAATCAATGTTTTTAAAAGCTGACACGTTTTTAAATGATGTTTGTTGGTTAGAGTTACTATTTGCTGGAAAGTTCCATGCACTTGTCAGATTCCTTGACTTCTACATATTCTCTGAATTCAGCTTTCTTCCTCTATCATAGCTGCAGAAGACGAAATTCATGATGTATCTTGTGGAAAACTTCACTTGTCAAAATGTCAGAAAGAATTCGAATTCTACCATCTCCCAAGACTGACATAATGATGTTTAAAAAGATATAAATTTATGAGCGTTTACATTGAGCAAAGTATAAGAGAACTATGCTTATGATCTCAAAATGGCAGTGTAAATAGTAAAATTAAATGTAGAGTTTCTAAAACAAAAGTTTTAAAGCATAAAGGTCTAGAACTGCAAACCCAGCACTCATGGGTAAAGACAAGAGGATTGGGAGCTCAAAACCAGACTACATAAGACCTTGACTCAAAACAGTCAACATAAAAAATAGGTTAAAATATGAATAATTTAGACAATATGAGACTAAAATTCTTATAGTAAACAGAGAAATCTAAACTATTGTGATACCTTTAAGAGAGGAGAAGAGAATAAGACAGTGAAAGAAAAGATAAATGACTCTTGGACAAAGAAAAACACATTGCTACTCATACTGTCTGCCAACAGATCATGGGTAAGAAAGAAAGAATTCTTCTGCTTTAAGGAGGAATGAAAACCTGTGCCTTCTATAAAAGTAAAAGGAACACCAGAGGTAGGAAGATGCGCAGAGGTTAAGAGCACTTCCTGCTATTCCAGTGGACTGTGTTCAGGTCTCCAATCTAGCAGCTCACAGTTAACTGCAACTCCACATACCTGAGATCCAATGCCCTCGTCTCACCTTCATGGGCATCCACACACAAGTGTCATATATCCACATAGACACACGCACATAAGTAAAACTAATAATGATAAAACTAATAATAAAACTAATAAATAAACAACACATGAAATGCCTATAGTACTAAACATATCATCCTAAAGCTAAACAGTAAACTAAATTGCCAAGTTAAGCCTACTATGCAGATAGCTTATATAACTTGCCCAGGTTATACCTAGCTTATATTCCAAGAGCCTCATACACAGAGAAGTTAAGGAATATTATATTAACATCAATTGGTATTTAAGTCGAGACACTAAAGAATGTTCCCAAGGGACTTTGCCCCATTGTAAATTTCCAAATGCGTTTGCGATTGTACGAGGAATAGTTATATCATGTTAGGCATATTTATGATTTTGTTATTGTTTCATGTGGACATGAGATATTATTTGTGTCAAGTTGACAAGGGGTGGATTGTAGTGGCTATTCCTGGTTGTCAACTTGACTATATCTAAAATGAACTACAATCCCAAATTAGAAGGCTCACCTGTGGCCCTAATCTGGAGGCTGAGAGATACAAGTTTCCGACCAGAATCTTGGCATGGAAACCTTGAGGAATAGTGGCTATAAATCCCAGAGGATTAAGATAGAAAGCTCTATGAGTTCAAGATCATTAACGGTGTGGTGGCATAGTGGCTATGAATCCTAGAAGATTAAGACTGGAAGATCTACGAGTTCAAGCAAGGTCATCTGGGGTTAAAGGTGTGGTGGCACACACCTTTAACCTGGGCCACACTTTTTGCTGGAGACCCATATAAGGACATTGGAAGAAGGAAGGCTCTCTCTGCTTTGCCTGCTTGCCTTGTGGGACTGAGCAACTGCTGGATCCTTGGACTTCTATTCACAGCTGCTGCCGACCGTTGTTGGGAGTTGATTGTTGGGAGTTGGACTACAGACTGTAAGTCATCAATAAATTTCTTTACTACATAGAGACTACCATAAGTTCTGTGACTCTAGAGAACCCTAACTAAGACAATGATGAACGGCAATATGGAAGTATAAAACAAATATACCCTTTCCTCCTCAAGTTGCTTTTTGGTCATGGTGTTTCCTCACAGTAATAGAAACCTTACCTAAAACAGCAGGTTTTAAAGGGAACAACCAAGCATGGTTTTAAAAAAAATAATAGCTTTCTTCAGAAAATTGGACATAGTACTACCAGAGGACCCAACTCCGGGGCATATACCCAGAAGATGCTCCAACATGTAATAAGGACACATGCTCCATCCACTATGTTCATAGCAGCCTTATTTATAACAGCCAGAAACTTGAAACAACCTAGATTTCCCTCAACAGAGGAATGGATACAAAAAATGTGGTACATTTACACAATGGAGTACTACTATTCAGCTATTAAAAACAATGACTTCATAAAATTTGCAGGCAAATGGATGGAACTTAAAAATATCATCCTGAGTGAAGTAACTCAATCACAAAAGAACATACATAGTATGCACTCACAGATAAGTGGATATTAGCCCAAAAGTTCGGAATGCCCAAGACACAATTCACAGACCACATGAAACTCAAGAAGAAGGAAGACCAAAGTGTGAATACTTCAGTGCTTCTTAGAGGGGGGAGCAAAATATTCACAGGAAGAAATATGGAGACAAAGTATGGATCAGAGACTGAAGGAAAGGCTATCCAGAGATTGCCCCACCTGGGGATCCATCTTATATACAGTCACCACCCAGACACCTTTGTGGATGCCTGGAAGTGCTTGCTAATGTAGCTGTCTCCTGAGAGGCTCTGCCATAGCCTGACAAATAGAGATAGATGCTCATAGCCAACCACTGAACTGAGCACGGGCGTCCCTGATGGAGAATGGACTGAAGGACCTGAGGGAGTTTGCAGCCCTATGGGGAGAGCAACAGTGTCAACTGGCCAGACCCGCCCCTGGAGCTCGAGGGAACTGAACCACCAACCAAAGAGTACATATGCAGGGATCTATGGTTCCGATGCATATGTGGCAAAGGAAGGCTTTGTTGGACATCAGCGGGAGGAGAGGACCTTGGGCCTGTGAAGGCTCCAAGCCCCAGTGTAGGGGAATGCCAGGGGAGGAAGACAGGAGTGGGTAAGTGGATGGGAGAACACCCTCATAGAGGCACAGGGAGAGGGATAGGAAAGGGTGTTTCTGAAGGGGAGACCTGGAAAGGGGAAAGCAATTGAAATATAAATAAAGAAAATATCCAATAAAAAAATCAAGAAAATAAAAAATAAATACAATCCCACATAACCTACTACCTACTAGATTGCATCAAGTGCATTAAACACAAAGAAGGAAAAAAAAGCTCAGGGCCAACAACCTAGAGATCATTACCATCTTCAGTCTCTAAAGGGGAAGGCTCTAGTAGACAACTTTGGAGGAAGCCATTACTGTAATGGAAACCAAGTAGGCACTGTGGCCTTTAATAGAGGACCACAGACATTACCACTGCCACTTCTCAAACCTACAGCTGCTGGATCTACTTTGGCACTTCCTGTTGCCCAGGTGTATAGCTAATAATAAATAATCCATGGCCCTCAGCCTCTAGCATGACCCAGTACAATATGCAAGGCTAAAGAATAGATCTGGAGAAACAAATTAAGAATGTGCAGTTGGACTTACTTAAATGCTATAAAACTCTTCTTACTACAGTTTAGATATGTTCTACATCTCTTTTAGATTGGTAAGTGAAAATTAAGAACAAATTGATGGCCCCAGGAGTACACAGAAGCAGAGCAGGTGATATGGGTGCTGTTGCCTTGGCTTCTCTAGATGAAGAAATTGATGGTAAAGAGAAAATTTTGTCAAATCAACCCTTCAAAAGATGCAGTAAGCAGGGCAGTGGTGGCACACACCTTTAATCCCAGCACTTGGGAGGCAGAGGCAGACAGATTTCTGAGTTCAAGGCCAGCCTGGTCTATAGAGTGAGTTCCAGGACAGCCAGGGCTACATAGAGAAACTCTGTCTTGAAAAACCAAAACAAAAATAAATAAATAAATTTGGGAGGCAACAGGGCTTTGTTCTTGTTGGTTTTGTTTGTTTGATTGATTGTTTTTTTGGAGGGAAACCTGGGAAAGGAAAAATTTACATGTAAATAAAGAAAATATCTAAAAAAAAAAAAAAAAAAAGAAAAGAAAAAAATAAATAAATAAATAAATAAATAGATCCAGTAAATGCTGTCTTGTCTATGAACCTGACTTTATCGCTAAGTCACTTCTCAACATTAACTAAAAATTCACATTAACTAGAAATTCAGCCTTCTACTTCTAAGCCAAAGGTCTCTCCACTTGCCCTTGACAACATAGTCTTGTTATTACTGAGTTTAACTGTGTAAGTCCCATCATGTGACAGGAGACCAAAAAATCAGTAAAACACATACCACTAAAGATTTATAAAATAATGCATTGTGTGATTTCCAGAGGGTTGCAATGGAAAGATTAATGCTCAGAAAAATTTAGAAATTTTATCAAACCAAACAACTAATTAAATAGCCAAATAATACCAACAACATAGTGAATGCCAACTACATTAAGTGTGTATACATGCAATAAGATAATTTTATTTTTATGAATGTAAATTTATGTTATGTCCCTAAGTTATTATATGTGATACAACTTAGAGCATGACAGAACTCTGACTCACAAAAGCAATGAATAATAATGGTGAAGACAACTAGAGTGTGAGTGGGACATAGCCATATTAAAAAGCCAATCCCATGAGTTACCCATCATAGGTCGTGCAAATGGCAGGCTGTTGGTTGAAGTAACAACAATGATAGTAAAAACTGGATCAAAGTCATTGATGATACATTGTTTTCTGGCTGAAGCAAACCTGCAGAAATCTAATGGCACCAAACAATGGAACCTGAGAATAGTTAAGCATATTTCCTATAACAGACACTAGTGTATTTCCTACATCTATTTCCTCTTTTGCCTAGGCAAACTGTTAGACCACACATTGTATCCTCCTTACAATTAATTATGGGTGTGAGGATATGGAAGATGCACACCTTTAGTCCCAGCACTCAGAATGCAAGGGCAGGCATATTTCTGTGAGTCTGAGACCAGCCTGGTCTACAGAGAGTTCCAGGACAGACAGAGTGGTTACACAGAGAAACCCTGTCTCAAAAGCAAAACAAAACAAAACGATTAGTTACATGTAGCCACACCACTGAGTTCTGGCTAACTTGGCCAAAATGAGTTTCCCCTTTGGGTCTGGCCCTGCAGAGAGCTTCCACTCTCCTTACTTTCTGCTCTTCCAGATGATTGTGCTCAAAGAACACCAGGAACTCTGAACTAGAGTTGGCTGAGCATGTGTCAGGCTAAGTCCTCCAGTCAGCAAGCAGAGCAGCTGTACCTTATCCTGACTCAAACAGTAACTGAATCAGTTAGTTAACTAGGGTTACTACAGCAACCTTAGTGAATAAGCCACTTCTCAAGGATAAATGTATTTAACATATTCACAGACAATAATAGTTCCAAAAGTACATTCTATTGTACAATGATGTTCAGCCTTTTTAGATTTTGTATTTCTCATGCTCGTGAAATCCTTGAATATTATAATTTTTAAAAAGCTTGTTAGTGACCCAAGTAGTGGTTATAGTTTTGTGTTCTCACCATTTTATTTCATTTTTAGAACATTAAATAGTCCACTTTCCAAAGAACTATGTACTCTTATTATTATGCAAAGACCATGTCCTCATTACAGATTTTTACTGGCTTGTCCCTGCTGTTCAGAATAATGGACCACTGATTCTGTGATCGTTAACCTCAAACAAATTAATATGTTTCTTTGAGTTTGTTCCATATGATAAACCTTTTTCACAATCTATTCAAATATATCTTGTGAAATTTAATAACTTTCATTTAAAATGCTTCAAAATTACAAAATCAATGGACTGCTGTGATCCAGCACATGTTAGAACCAAACCATTTGCCATTCTGTGTTCTATATTAACATACAAAATAATGTTTATTTTTCTAAACAAATTATGATACTATAGACAAAATATGCAGCCAGCATAGGAGAAAATACTCTCAAACTACCTCTAGCAAGGAATTAATATACCTACTATTTAAGAAACTCAAACAGTGTTTAGAACTATTTTAAAGAAAGACAAAAGATCTAACAAGACCTTTTTGTAAGTCATGTAACTGAACAGCAGATATGTGAAAAAGTCCTCAGACTCATTAATCATCAGAAAGTTGCAAGTCAAACACACAAGAGACAATGTTGAACTCCACTGAGAGACTCACCAGAAGGGTGGCAAGGGCTGAAGCAAGGCTGGGAAGGAAAAGGAAGCCTGGCCATTTCTGGGTGCGATGCATAATAGTGTGACCATCATAAAGAAACAGTAACGGTGTTCTTGAGCAAAATGCACGGCCCAAGTTGCCCATCTCAGCATCTCTTGGCATGTCTAAATTCTTTACAACACTAACCTTTTCATGGTACTTGGAATAGCATAAGCTTTGTGATGCAGTCTCTCCACTAACCAACCATGTGACCATCAGTTATTTCTTTTATTCTCCAATTCCAGACGTTATATTGATAAAAAGAATTGAATACCCACTTCATAAGAAGTATTGTATTTAATTTCATTGTATATATAATGAAACTACCATAGAGCATAGAATGTAGTAAATAGCCCACAGATTTTGGTCCTTTATTTTCATTGCCCATGATTTTTGCTAAAATATTATCTGCCTATTACTGCTACTTAAGAATGTCTCTTAGAACATGCAGACTTTGTATCTCTAAATGATTTTTTTCAGGACACCCTATTACAATTCTATTCTTCATTTTTTTTCTTTTAACATATGTCTGTCTTATATCTGCTCTATGCTAGGAACTGTTATCACTGCTATAGAGTTAATAGCAAAGAAAAATACCAAAAATATGACACTTATAAAGTTTATTGATCACAGGGGACTATAGACGTTTTGAAGTAAACCTATCTATGTTGCAGAGGAAAGCAAAATGAAAATGACATCGTCGGTTATAGCCACTACTTTAATTGAACCTTAAAGTATGCTATCTCTGTATAAATATTAGGTTAAAGTAAGAGAAGAGCAAGTGAAAAAAGTCTGTGGGAATATCTAGCTAGTCAGAAAGAAAAACAGGTGAGAAGACCCTATACAAAAGTAGGAGCAAAGTGGTAAGAAGGTTGGTGACAGAATGACAAGAGAGATAGTAGGTAGGTCAAAATAAGGCTAGATCACACGAGGGCTCACAACCATTTGTACAACTACAGTATATTCATATACATAAGATAAATAAATAAATCTTTTTTTAAAAAAAAAAAGTACTCTAGTTACTAACATTTCTGTCCTAGAATATCAGAAATTCCTGCAGGACCTTTCCCCCTTTCAGAAAATTTGTTACAATCATTCATAGAATTCTATTGTTGTAGTTTAGTTTGAAGGATGAAGATGAATAATCAGATGAAAAGATGTTCTGGGTGAAGCCCAGAAGGATCCTGGATTCACGAACTTCTATTCTTTTGAAGTTAGTGTGTGTCTATCTTCTGGAAATTGGGTGAATTGGCACATTCATAAATCCAAACTACATCATTTATGAAGGCTTAATTAAATCTGCATGATTTTTGTCTATTGATGACTGACTCTATCTCTCACTTGTTTTTCTCCACAGAGGTTAAAGTTGGGGAACCGAAAATTCTAAGTGTTAATCAAGCCATGGTCTTTCTGGCAGCCAGTCACAATCCTGAAATGCTCTAGGTACACACCGAAGTCACCTCATTAGAGCTAGATGTCTCAGTGAATAAAGGTGCTTGCCACCAAGCCTAAAGACCCAAGGTAGATCTTCAGATCCCAAATGATAAAAGTAAACACAACTCTGACCCTCATATATGTGTCTTGGTATGTGCATAGCCCAGCCCACACATACGTGCGCTTGCGCATGCACACACACCACACATACACATGCACACACACATGCATAAATAAATGAATGAATAAGAAGATGTAACTTTATAGATTTAAGGATTCATCTACCAGCCTGATTGCTCTGGAAATTCTAAAGATGTCAGAAGCTCTGAATGGAACCAAAAACAAAGACTGAATGTTTTCTCTATTACATCATGGCCATGCCTTTGTTCTTTGAACCAAGTTCACTATTGCAAAATGGTCATACCTCTCAGGATATTCATATATGGATGCGCATTTATAGAATGGGTCTACAGGAATTAAATGAATTTGGCTAACATTTAAAGAAAGCCAGTGTGTGACAGGAATTGACTTCACAAGATCATTTTTCTATAAGACTATTATATCTTCCTCCTATTCCTGTACTTGCTGTTTTAAACCATGGTTGTAGCGGCATTGTGCTATTCCAATATTCTACCCCACCCCCAACTACTACTAACTATACCTTGTGATAAGTCTGTACAGAACCATGTACTGTAGAAAGCATCTCTGCTATGGCTTATTCCTAGACTAGTCATTTCACACAGGTATGATAATCTATCAGTGACTTTCGTTGCTCTAAGTACCATTAACTACAAATATCAGTATTATCATAATGACTGTTTATGTAAGATGAACTTACCACGCTCATACACTTGATATACCATATAAACATAGAGTAGTTGAATTTCATAATAAGACAAATAAATGATTACAGAGACATTTGCATTGCCTTCTCAACAGACTCTACTAAATAAGTGAGATGGCCACTTTTACCTGTTTTAAATACTCAAGACCTTTCAGATCAGGTATAAGACCTTTTCCAACTCTAGGTTGTAGCCAGATCCAGTATTATCTATTGAGTTAACCTCACTCACTTCAATAAGTCTCAATAGCCTTCCAGGCTGATTCCTACTCTTTGACTTCTTCCAAGAGCATACCTCCTGTCTTAGGGTTTCCATTCCTGCACAAACATCATGACCATGAAGCAAGTTGGGGAGGAAAGGGTTTATTCATCTTACTTCCACATTGCTGTAGATCACCAAGGAAGTCAGGACTGGAACTCAAGCAGGTCAGGAAGCAGGAGCTGATGCAGAGGACATGGAGAGATGTTTTTTACTGGTTTGTTTCCTCTGGCTTTGCTCAAATTGCTTTCTAATAGAACTCAGGAGCACCAGCCCAGGGATGGCATCACCCACCCTTGATCACTAACTGAGAAAATACTTTACAGCTGGATTTCATGGAGCATTTCCTCAAGGGAGGCTCCTTTCTCTGTGATAACTCCAGCTGTGTTAAGTTGACATGAAACCAGTCAGTTTTTCTGCACAAAATCTACTTTCTTTACTTAATCCTTTACTATTCTTCCATTAAAAAAAAAAAAAAACTCATCTACTTGCCAATACAGTCTAAACCATGCCTACATCCCTGTTCAGTTTTGTGGAGTTTTGTGGGTTGTGCTGCTTAATCTACCATACATATCACTGTCATCATCCACCGATGGGCTATATGCAATCTGCATACATGTTTTATAGCCCAAAATGCTGAGTAGCCAACCTAGAGTTAGGTAAATGGTACTTACCCCTAAATTCAATTGCATCTGTGGATGTCATAAAACTCACTTCCTCCCACCTATCAGCCTTAGGCAGCCCTCCTGTCAGGATAGAGCCTCTCCCCAGGAAAGCTAAGATCAACTACATCAAGCTGC
Organism: Montemys delectorum; assembly: GCA_019843815.1. Taxonomy (NCBI): domain Eukaryota; kingdom Metazoa; phylum Chordata; class Mammalia; order Rodentia; family Muridae; genus Montemys; species Montemys delectorum. The sequence goes on along the minus strand of JADRCD010228296.1, from coordinate 14,753 downwards.
TGTCTTCATCTCATCAGAGCTCATGTCTCCCTGACTCCATTACTTTCCATCAAGACACACAAGAGGTCTACAATCTGTGCATAGCCCACTAGTGTGTTTGCCATGCTGCCATTGAATTTCAACCGGCATAACCAGAAACCTCTCTGATCATTGATATTTGTAGTTGCACACATTGGTATTCCTAGTTGTACAATGATCCCTTGAATGGGAGCCTAACACCTGCAGTCATGACTTCCTCCTCAAATAACAGCCTGTTCAGTGGATTTTACCAAAAAGTGAAAGTCAGGAGAGAGTGGTACAGTCAGAATATTTCCCCCAGGAAAGACACTTTACACAGGACCATTCTTTGGTATGGGAGTTGTATGCATGTCCTAAAATATCAGCGTAGCTGAGTGCTGTCTAGAAAGCTGTAGCATGCCCTTTAAGAGCTGGGTGGGGAGGTAGGTGAGCACTGGCCATTCTTACAGAGGACTTGAATTTGATTTCCATCACCTATATGACAGCTCACAGCTGTCTGTAACTCCAGTGCCAGAGATATCTAATGATATCTGTCCTACATAGGCTCCTAGCACACACATGGTACACATGCTTCCATGCTTCCACCCAGACAAGGCAACATACACATAAAATAAAATACTAAAACATTGAAAAAGGACAATCTCCTTGGATGAGGAGAGGGAAGTGGATGTTTAGGTTCCAGAGTGGGGAAAGCTGAGAATTAGAAGGCAATCAATGGTCAATGGAAACCATGGAACTCAGTTACAACTGACAACTATAATATATAATTAGTTGCAAGTTTGTACAGTCATCACGTATGATTATGATCATTAGATTCTGAGAAAACATCAGCTCTATTAAGAGCCAGGAATTGTGTTGCCAGTGTCCCATTATAACAAGCAAAGGTATGACTCAAATCTCCTACAGAGTTTCTGTAGAGAACGCAAGCCTCACAGATGCCATTAAGCTGAATTCTGTATTTGGTCACTGGTCACTGCTTCTCTTAATAAATAAATAAGACTGTTAGGGATCCCGACTTCCAGTGGGCAAGCTCAAAAGTGGCATTGTATTTAGATTGCTTACTTGTAAGAAAACTCTCTCTCTCTCTCTCTCTCTCTCTCTCTCTCTCTCTCTCTCTCTCTCTCAAAAGAGGGGCTATCAAGCTTGTGGAAATGAAAGCAGCTACACAAACCTCTTATTATCAGAACAATGGACATGATATTCAATATCCTTCAAAGAAAATTTAACCTGGTCTTTGATTTTAGCACTTTCAGCTACTTTTAAATTAGGTCAAACAACTAGAAGCTTTAAAAAAAATGGGACAAGAGATAAAATAAATTCATAAGCCAATTTTATTTTTCAAGCACAGCTGAAAAAAACTACATGCAAAGCAAGTTTCCTTGCATGCTGAGTAATGCTCTAACCCTTCAGCTTCTGCAAAAAAAAAATCAGTTTTTTGTCATTTTATAATAAATCTAAAACATTATCATTTTAGCATGAAATGCTATGTATTGCCTTGCCAAAAATAGTCACCCTATGAAGCAGTCAATGCAAGTTTGTTTTAATAATCCCCAGATACATTTACCGCTATGTCGGCCCCTCAGCACACCACCGCTATTATCTATTGTTTAAAATAGATGTCCTAAGTCCATTATCTAAGTGAACAAAAACATAAACATTTCAACTATCAAATCATCAGAACTGCTTAGGCAAGCATAAATATCCCTTAGGGAACTCTGCCCGCTCCACAGACACTCTGCACCCCGTCCTGCTCCCCACCCCAAGTCACGTCCCACCACCTCCCATCCCCACCCCCACCCCCACCTCCATTACTGGCTCTGCTGTTGCAATGATAGCAGACCCTTGCTCAGATAATGAAGTCAGAGTTCTTCTTTTTATAGTTTAAGTATTCTTTATATCTGAAGAAGCAGAGATAGAAGAAAAAAAATTTTAATATCATCCAAATGGAAGATTAAACAAAATCAATGAAGGACAACATCGCTGGAAAGGAAGGAGGAAGTTGGATTTAGGAATTGACTTTAATTTCTACTTGACATTATAGGGGATGGTTTTTTGTTTTTTTGTTTTTTTGGTGTTTTGTTTTGTTTTGTTTTGTTTTGTCTGCCCTACTATCTCCATCAAAATACTCAGTTCCACTGGGAAAGGGAATATTTACATGTAAATAAAGAAAATATCTAAAAAAGAAAAAATACTCAGTTCCATTCTGCCTGTGTTATGTTTTCAGGGTCTCCTTTAGCTTTAGAGAGTGAAGAAGCACTTTAGGCTTATGATCAACCCGGGGAATAAAGGGTTGAGAAATGCCACATGTTTTCACACTGCTCAAAACTCCTGGCTCTGTCTTCCCTCTCAAAGGTGACATTCCATAGAGGATTACAGAGAAATACAAGAGAAACCTAGTCCTATGCTGGGGTCCTTTGGTGGGATAATTTCTATTGGATTGGTATCAGATTCCATTTAATACTGTCTATTACTGAGATCATTTTTTCCTTCCACAGAAGTCCTCTCAACTGTCACAGTGATGAGTCGGCCTTTTTCTGATGTCCCTAAGTGCCTGCACTACCAAGGATTCAGATAAGAGCCCCAGCTGAGTGACTGGGTTAACTGATAAAATTGCTAATTAAAGCCCTGTTTTCAACACTCCGGAAAGATTAACTAACTGGCCAAAATTTAGAGTCCAGGGGAAGTTTTTACTTTTAACAGTGTGTACTGTGTGGTAAATAAAAGGCTTTAACAATTTCAAAGAAAGTAATGTCAAGAGATGTCTATAGAGGCTTTTCCCTGCAGAGAATTGTGTTAATGGAACTATTTAGAGGAAGTTTTGTTAGTTTTCTTCATTGTAAACATTGTTGCTTGGTAGGAAAGCACAGAAGCTCACCTGTGAGCTTTTTATCTGCATGAGGATAGCAATGCACATATAAAAACATATTTTCTCTAAGAGGGAAAAAGCTAACAATTTCATCTTTAAAACTATGGAAAATGCAAAACTTGCATGTCAGACTTTGCCAATTGGGTATCATTAGAGAAACAATTTAATAGTGTTGATACTTAGGAAAGCAACACTGCCTGGCTTTTACATGAGCCACCTCCTAGATAGCTGGACTTGAATACATCACTTTGATGTGTCTACTTCACTGTCCCATCTGAAAAGCAGAATGACAGTGACTACCTTCTCTGACTATGGTGCAAGGTCAATGAACTAAATTAAGTGGTCAGTTGCATAGGAGGCACACAATCACACAGCAGAGAGAGATGCTTATGCACATGGGTACATAGTCAGAAATCACACAAAAGTGTCACAACCTAAGATTTAACTTTCCTGTGCATGTGTGTGTGCTATAGTGAATGATGGGTCCCAGAAACTTTTCAATATTCTCTTACAAGTGACACAATTGCATCCCTAGATCTTCTTCTTCTGAGGCCCTGACTTGTTTATCAAGAACACCTTCATGTGCAAACTCAATTTGTCTGTATAATATAATTGCCCCAGCCTCTTCCTGCTCCAGTGCTCACCAACTTGAAGCCTAGGCAAAAGCATTTGGAAACCAGTGGCTCATTTGCCCCACTCATTAATTGTCACCCTCTTGTGACAACCCTCCCAGTGCTATAAATCCACCAAATGGCTAACCTCAACTATTTGTGTCAGCCACTCTTCTGGGAAAAGTCAATGGAGAAAGATCTCCAGTGAAGCATGTTTTTTAACTTGTAAAAAAGAAATGGATTCGTTCTCCCTGAGGGCTCTTTCTTTTCCCAGACCCAGTCTAGCTGCTGGTGACAGACATGAGGCATGTGTATAAGTACGGTGAGAGGACAGACTGAATATAAAGACTGGGAGAGAAACCTAGTCTTAGGTTCCTCTTTACCTGCCCTTCTGATGTAAGGAGAGTAAAAGACCATTAAAACGTGGCCTTCTTTGATAACCCTTCTAATATGGCTGGAAATGGGACTACTCACAGTTCAAACATGGGATGTTCAAACTGTTTAAAATGTGGGGCTCTGGAAACATCAAAGGCTACTCCTGGGTGGTTTGGGCCACCGTGAGGTCACCACTGCCCTGTGCTATAATAGGTGTGGAGACACTGGGTACCTGTGATGTGGTGCAGTTTGCTTTTTTTTTTTTTTTTCTTTTTTTTTTTTCTTTTTTTTTTCCTGCTGATAAATGTGGAGCTGGAAGAGGAGATGCCTCCATGTGCCTGAGGAATGATCTACTGTAGAAGGTTTAAAGGCAAACAGGTATCAGGTTAGGGTTACCGGGGGCAAGGTTTTGGACGAAGATGTTCTTTGTTCCTTGAAAAATAGCCTCTTTAAGTCACAGTGCAGCAGGAGATATTGATAATAAATTGCTTTCCTCGCGTCTTCCAAACTCAAACTAAAGGAGCATCATTCTGACGGTAGGTAACTGAGATGACATTAGGGGTGGATATAAAAAATGAGGAAAGGTTGACCTCATTTTATCTGTTCATAGATACTTTTATATTACATTAGTCCCCAACACTCATCCAATATGACTGTTTAAATTACAATCCCATAAAATCATATCAGAAAATCATGTGTAGTTTCTTAGATCAAGTTCTAAGGAAAAAAAAATCTCTATTTACATGTATAATGACTTTAAAGGTTTTAGTAATGTGGTTTCAAACCTTTCTTAAGATGATAGACTAAAGATCCTTCAAATTAGGCATTTATTATATAAAATGGATCTCAGGGGGAAAAAAACCTAACTGCCTTTCAAGGTAAAAAGTAATATTGGATCCATGGGAAAATGACAGAAATGATAATCTAATCGGTTGTGTTTACCTCCCAAAATATAGGGCAGAATGATTACAAAGACCTGTAAAGCTGAACAGCCCAACCAAAGAAAGAAGACCAGGTTAAAACTGTGAGAGTGGCTGTGGGGAAGGCTGCGTCCACCACGGGCAGTGGGGGCTGGGTGGCGACCTCATCCTCTCCCAGAGACTGTGAACCTCTCTGGTGAGGAGGTTGTTTCCTAAGACTCACATTGTCCTAAACTCTATCTGGATTTAGCCACAGCAGTGTGGCCTATAAATTGCCTTAATACCGTTCCCCATCTGTGGTAACTCCGCTATTCATCTGCAAAGTCCAGAAAGCATTTTGTTTTTCTGTTTTCTTTTCATCCCGTGTGTGTGCCTCCTACCATACCAGCTATGAAAGAGAAACTGTAATTACTGGTTGAGCTAGAAATGAAATCTTCACTTAGGAAAAAGGAAAGAAAAGGTGAAAAAAAAGAGCCCTGGCTCTCATCCCACAGCGACCCCATTGCATCTTCTCTGAGGACTAGAACCATGCACCGACACTGGTATACATTGTGGAGGGGGAAGATCGTTTTATGCTGGACTCGGGTCCCATTTCCATTGTAATTTTTACCTTCAAGAAATAAACATCATGGTCAGAATGTCTGCCCAGCATCCCTCTGGCCAGAAAAGCAGTGGTTTCTAACAAAATGAGAGTGCTTGGTGAGACTGCGCGGGCCCAGTGACTACAAATTCATATGAAACACAGGTTTTCTAACCACTGGCAGAGTTGCAAACCACTTAATTGAATGACAAGTCCCCAAACCAGCTGTCACTTAAAATTCCTGGGTTTGGATGAAAGGCCAGAAGTCCTTGTAATTGCTCCCCTCTAGCACCCTTTGACTAAACACAGCACAGCACTGGCAGTAATTTGCAATAAAATGAGCAGCCTGGATGTGGGATCATGAGCAGACATCTAAGATTGACTTTTCTTAAGACATGAGGATGTCTTTTCTTTCCTTCTTTTTTTCCTTTCTTCCCTTTTCTCCTGTTTTCTTCTGTTTCTTTTACTAAAACACCACCTTTCAAGAAAACGTACAACTTTCAAATCCTGTTTCATATTAAGACCTTCCCATCTTTCATGGGCTTACAGGATTCAGTTCCTCCAGCAACTCTGCCCAAGTCCACACAAGTAGCATTGATCATCTGACAAGAGAATTCTGTTTACCTGATATGAGATGTCAGTTCTTCAGACAAACTTGATTAATATCAGCATTGTGCTTGAATGTTCAGGTAAATGAATTCCAATTCTAATACATGTGGATTTAAATAACTATTTATAGTGTACCAACTAAATAGGATTATTTCTTCAGAAGAAACACACTGAAGCCCAGTGTGATAGCACATGGCTGGAGTCCCAATATCCATCACAAGGTCAAGACAATTGAAAGTCTGAGGCTAAAGCTGGCTTTGTGGTGAGTTTCAGGCCTGTCCCTAGGCTACAAGGTGAGAAAGCCTGTCATATGAGCCAAACCTAAAATAAAATGTAACTATATATGCGATCACATTTCACATCATCATATGAATCTGAAGACAACCTTGTGAGCACTGTCTGGCAGACGCCATTTCCCTCGTTTTACTAATTAACAAATAGAATGAAATGTGTTCATCCTGAAGCTCAAAAGCTATGTGGGCTCACAGCTCCTTAGCCCACCCAGCTTTAATGCAGTAAATAGCCATTTAAAAGTCACAGACTCTTCTGCATTTACCATTCCCAGTTTTTGTTATGTTCTTCTTTGCTTTATCTTAACATACAGGAGCAGCAGCAGCAGCAGCAGAGAGAGAGAGAGAGAGAGAGAGAGAGAGAGAGAGAGAGAGAGAGAGCACTACACTGTGATAAAATATCCTGGGCAAAAGCAATTTAAGAAAGGGTTTATTTTAACTCACAGTTCAAGATAGACTCCAGTTAAACTGCCTTCTCAATACTTATATCTACAGCCATGGATTAGTACTGCTCTCAACCTTGGTCAGAAAAGCTTCTCTTAGCACCTAAAGAAATGTGCAAACACCCTTACTCATCAGGGAAATGCAAATCAAAACAACCCTGAAATTCCACCTCACACCAGTCAGAATGGCTAAGATCAAAAACTCAGGTGACAGGAGATGCTGGCATGGATGTGGAGAAAGAGGAACACCCCTCCATTGCTGATGGGACTACAAGCTGGTACAACCACTCTGAAAATCAGTCTGGCAGTTCCTCAGAAAATTGGACATAATATTACCTGCGGACACAGCTATACCCTTCCTGGGCACATAGTCAGAAGACGCTCCAACAATATAATGAGGACACATACACCATTATGTTCATAGCAGCCTTATTTATAATAGTCAGAAGCTGGAAAGAACCCAGATGTCCTTCAACAGAGGAGTGGATCCAGAAACTGTGATACATCTACACAATGGAGTACTACTCAGCTATTAAAAACAATGACTTCATGAAATTCTTAAGCAAATGGATGGAACTAGAAAATATCATCTTGAACAAGGTAACCCAATCAAAAAGAACACACATGGCATGCACTCACTGATAAGTGGATATTAGCCCAGAAGCTTGGAATACTCAAGATACAATTCACAGACCACATGAAACTCAAGAAGAAGGAAGACCAAAGTGTGGGTGCATCGGTCTTTCTTAGAAGGGTTAACAAAATACTTACAGGAGCAAATATGGAGACAAAGTGTGGAACAGAGACTGAAGGAAAGGCCATCCAGAGACTGCCCCACCTGGAGATCCATCCCATATACAGTCACCAATACTGTGGATGCCAAGAAGTGCATGCTGACAGGAGCCTGATATAGCTGTCTTCTGAGAGGCTCTGCCAGAGTCTGAGAAATACAGAGGCAGATGCTCACAGCCAACCATTGAACTGATCATGGGGTCCCCAATGGAAGAATTAGAGAAAGGACTGAAGGAGCTGAAGGGGTTTGCAATCCCATAGGAAAAACAACAATATCAACCAACCAGAGCTCTCAGGGACTAAACCACCAACCAAGGAATACACATAGAGGGACTCATGGCTCCAGCCACATATGTGTCAGAGGATGGCCTTAGTCGGGCATCAATGGGAGAAGAGGTCCTTGGTCCCGTGAAGGCTCAATGTCCCAGTGTAAGGGAATTCAAGGGCAGGGAGGTGGGAGTGGGAGGGAGGGTAGGGGCACACCCTCATAGAAGCAGGAGGAGGGAGGATGGGATAGGGAGTTTCTGGGCGGGAAAATCGGGAAAGGGGATAACATTTGAAATGTAAATAAATAAAATATCAAAAAGAAAAGAAAAGCTTCTCTTTGCAGTGGGTGGTAATTAATATAAGAACTTATAACTTGTCAATGTGCTGAGAAAAATGATTTCTGAGTGCTCAGCCCCTGATGAAACATTTATATACAAGTCCACCCCTCTAAAGGCTCAGGGCACACTGCAGAAAAGGGGATGGAAAGGATTCAAGAGCTGTAGTGTGGTAAAGAATGCCGTGAAGTGCTGATATCTTCTGGACGTGACATGGTCATTACACTTGTGAAGTCAAGGAAGCGATGGCTCACGCCCAAGACTTGCACAAGATCAAGCCAACAAAATTAGTCAGCTTTCCAGTTAGCCAGCACAAATCGAACTCAGTGGGTTCATCCTAGGGGAAAAAAAGATAACAGGGGGACATAAAACTGGCAGAGGTCATGTTGGGGGAGGTTCAGGGAATGGGAAGGAGGAATCATGGAGTGGATGTGATCACTGTCTACATATATGAAATTGTCAAGGAATAAGTGAAAGAAAACATGATAAAGATACAGTCTATCATGAAAGGGTAGTCAAGGCATCATGGGCTTGAAGCAGCTGCTCACATTGTATCTCATCAGAATAATACGAGCAATAATAACGCAATAAGAGCCATGTGTGCAACAATGTTAGTGTTCAGCATGTTTTTCCATTTCATACAGTTACAGATAACAGTTAGGGACTGGTGCCACTCACAGTGAAGAAGCCTTCCCACCCCAGTTGACCAAGACAATGTCCAAAGGCCCATTAGCCTGGTGATTCTACAGTTCTAAGTTGATCATTAACACAATGATCAGTGTCACAATGGCCTTCTGAGAGAAGTTACCTTTGTCACTCTGCTTCTTGAAGTTATGGTGCATACCTGTTTGAGTTTCACATTAATCAAATGCTTTACTTCAAATTGCATTTTATGACAGCTTTTTAAAAAAAAAAAAAGAAAGTAGTTCCTAAATACTAAATTAAGCATGGCTTTCTTACCCTGAGTAGAAAGAAGACAACCATCATATGGCATACTTTTCTTATATTACACATCTCAGCCCTGCTCCTAATGTCCTTGTCCAAAATATTCCAACACTTTACTTAAAAAGACAAAGTGTTCCCCTAGTCTCCTATGTAAAACCAATGAGTTTCTCCATGGTATTTATTACTGATAGATTAGTTAATACTTGGTAATTAGCAATCAATAAACCTTTTATTGGATATTACTTGTTAAAGTTTAAAAAAAAAACTTTTAACAAACTCCTTCTGAGAAGTAATGTGCAAAAAAAATATTCTCTGAGCAAGAATTTGACATCATGAGCATGCTGCAAAATGGAGTAATGATTGGCAAGCTCTTCCCTCAGTTCCAGGGTTTACATCTCTGGGATTTCGTATGTCATATAACCAGGACCTTATTTCACATCACACAGCAGATTCGTGTCTTCCTGACCTCAGAGTACCTCATGGGAACTGGGACATTGGTAAGTTTCCTTTTTGAGACTGCTTAAATACTTGACTCCTCATAGGAATATATTCCTAACCTGTGTATCCAACAGAAAATCAAAAATACTTGGGATGTAAGTGTCTCCTTACATCCTGCCCTGGATCCTTCTGTGGCAAACCTGCCACCTGTAACTCTTTGATCCTTAGACACCTTAAAAGCTACCATTTTGGAGTCTTCAACTCTCAGACAGACTGGGCTAGGTTTTATTTCCTGAGACTTTTAGCTGAAAAGTGTAATGTGTTTTATACACTTCTGCTCTGTAAATCCTGCCTCTTAAAATGTATTTTTTTAAGTGATGGATATCATCTAGAAGAAAGTGGTGGCTGTTGAGTGGATCTTAAGGAAACATGCTGGCTCAATCTTCAGTAAAAACCAGTTATCAGAGATACAGTGCTTAAGAGCTTGTATTATAGACAGATATTATACGAGGTGGGGATCAGGTAGGGTTCGCTTTGTGGCACACGATCATACAGGGAGAATATACATATCTATAGCCAGCTTCAAATCTACCACCTGTGCTCCTCTTCTTAGTCCTCAGTCTCCTTATCCAGACACCTACATCATATTGATGTGCTTCTCTATGGGCAGCCCTGATCATTTGGAAAATCTCCAGAAAGGTCAACCAGAAGTCAAGTATTTCTGTCCCAGTCCTGCTTGGGACCATTAAGGGTGTTCAAAAAATGGATTTGACTCTATGATGTGTTTAGCAATGATCAAGAATAGAGTAGAGGGGATGTTATTTTATTTGTATGTGTGTGAAGTACATGCATATGTGCATGTGCATGTGCCATAGTCCACATGTGGAGGCTGGAAGGCAACTTATAGGAGTCAGGATGAGTTCCAGGGATCAAACTCAGGTCATCAGGCTTGGCAGAAAGTGCCCTTGCCAACTGAGCCACCTTGCTGAAGAAGGCTTTACAATATCCACAGAGATATTCCATAAGCCAAATATGGGAAGAAAAACTGAGTTTCTTTTCTCATAAAACCTTACTGTGACCCAGCCCTCATGCTGTTAATTTTGAAACACTTTTTGTTAATCACAGGGTGTAACTACTGGACTGGCCATTATTATTCAGCTATAATTTATCTGCTACGACAGATCACAAGTCACGTTGCTACCACTATGTAGACACTAATCATGAGTCTTAGCAATGCCTACTCCCTCTGCCCAACCACTGCCTTCCCAATATCGTAACCTTCTCTGCATTCGTTAACATGCCAGTCATTGTTTCTGGGAATTTTAAACCCTCTGGGTCTTTCTAAAAGGAGAAATATTGTGAACTGCCTGCAGCTATTTTCTAGATGTTGGCTACATCTATGATCCACCACTTGAGAGCTTTGATCCTTCAGATGTTTCATCCACATAACACTAGGATGGGCACCATTGTTATTGAAAATGAACTACTCCAGAAGGCATATGCCCATGCAGCTATGACAAAGTTACATGTCTGTGGCTTAAGGTTAGTTTCCTTCTAGTTACTATAGAATTGAGTCCACATGAGATGTTTTCTCAAAAGCAAACACAAACATATCTATCCCAGACTGCATGATGAATTTTTTTTTTATAATTTCACTTTTTTAATATTATATTTAACCAATGTCATCCCACTTCTCTTGGGAAGGATCGCTGGTGGGAAATGTAACACTGCTGGAAGAAACAGTATTTGTAAAGAAAATCAGACAGAAAATTCAAAGCATGCACAAGTAATACACAGTCTATTTTCCTCAGTTTCGCTTCCTAAAGAATACAGTAAGACACAGACTGGAGAGATGGCTCAGTGGTTAAGAGCACTGAGTGCTCTTCCAGAGGTCCAGAGTTCAATTCTTAGCAACCACATGGTGGCTCACAACCATCTGTGATAGAATCTGATGCCCCCTTCTGGTATGTCTGAAGACAGCAACAGTGTACTCATATCAATAATAAATAAATAAAACTTAAAAATAGAAAAGGAAAAGTATAGTAAGACACAGCTGGAGAGATGGCACAGAGGTTAAGAGCACTGACTCCTCTTTCAGAGGTCCTGAGGTCTACTCCCAGCAGCACACAATGGCTCATAACCATCTATAATGAGATTTGGTGCCCTCTTCTGGCAC
>JADRCD010228295.1:45000-48590 GCA_019843815.1 Montemys delectorum | reverse complement strand
TTTCTTTCTTTCTTTCTTTCTTTCTTTCTTTCTTTCTTTCTTTCTTTTTTGTATATGTGAAACCCAAGTTAGCAACTGGCTATCTGGAGCTTGCTCTGTATGTCAAACTATGCTGATGTCAAACTCACAGAGATCAACCTGTTTCTGTCTCTTGAGTGCTGGGGTCAAAGGTGTATACCACCACGCCTGGCCTCAAACAGTGATTTTTTTAAAATCAAATATTTTAACAGGATGATGGCAAGGAAATATTAAAATTCTGAGTTTCATAATCAAGTCATTAAGTTTCTATAAGAGAAGAAACTTTTTTATATCCAGTTAAAAACACAGGCAGGAGTCTTGATTCTAAGCAGAGATGTTTTGAGTAGTGCTTGATAGCACTGTATAGCCTGAAGGCATGTGTGCAGTACAAAATGTGTGTAATGTACAAAATGTGCATGCTGCTTGCGAAATATGCAAGGCCACGGTGAGGCCGTGACACAAAACACAGGCAAGTGTTTCCAAAAACACCCCAGATCCTTTATATATTTGATTTTGAATTAGGATGGGGTTGTCACACATTCAGAAACTTATCACTATGACTAAAATTTTCTCATTTGGTTTTACAACCCCATATTGGGGTTGTGACCTACAGTTTTAAAAGCTTGTCTCTTGACCAGAAGAATAGGTTTGATTCTGCCAGACCTCAAACTGCTCACTCAAGGAGACTGGACTGCATACATCCCATAACCATAATCCATGGTAGCTAAGACCCCTGCAGCTATCTGCCGCCCTGCTTCTCACCCTCGAATGGCTGTGACCATTAGTTCTGTCTGCCCAGAGCTTTTAGAGGTTAATAGCGCTCCTCCAAAGTGAGAGCTGTGTCTTTGATAGGGTTCAAGTTCCTGTGTATTAGAAGCTTAGACCTTCAGAACCAAAGTGGGCGAACCAAAGTAGAGGCGTTTTATTTCATAGAGACAATCATCTGCACTGGGTACGCATACTTACGTGCTCTTTCATGAATTCAGCAATGTTTATGACTGACAATAAATTATAAAAATATATGCTGATAACACGTTTTTGGCATTCAGGAGAAAGAACAAACCAACTGAGAAGTATAAAAATCCAGCAAACTCATGCTGAGGGCATGACCTCTGAATTAAAAACTAGTAGATCAATGTATCCTGTCAAGCTTAACATGTAACAACTTACTCTGCATAGCCTTAACTTCATTAGCCAGCTAAGTGCAAAGGGAACCATTGAATCAGGTTACTTCTAGGGCAATCTAAGATGTTATTCTATCAAGATATCTTCCTTCAAGGGCTGGAGATACAGCCAGCCAGCCGTAGGTTACTTTTCTAATGTATAATAAGGCCCTGAAATGATACTAGCATGGGTTTGTGTGTGTGTGTGTGTGTGTGTGTGTGTGTGTGTGTGTGTGTGTGTAGTGTAAGATCAGGACATGAAGGTATATGCCTGAAATCCTCACATTTCAAATGCAGAGACAGGGCTGTGAGTTTGTCAGTAGCCTGGACTGTGAAGCCACACTACATTTTTAAAAATTGAGGCTAGGGAGGCCTTTTCCTCCAGCACAAGTCACAACCTCATTCTATACCACGAGCTAGTGAAAGATCTGAAGGGAACGTATTTCCAGAGATTTTCCCCCAGACTTCACAGATCCCTGGGCTCTGGTGTCAGGAATGTCTCTTCCTTTCCCAGAATCCTAGATGCCTCCCACTGATGGAGCCTGATAATAAATGAGTTCATTACCCTGGCTGCTGGGGCCCATGACAGCCCATCTGCTGGCATGATTAATTAAAACTTTGACTGGCGATGGAGGTGCCATCTCAGGGCTGGAAAGCAATTAATCGGAGTGTCTTCCAGACCATCATTTCTACTGGATCCTAAGGAGAGCCACGGCAGAGAGAGTGGGGTCTTCAGGGGTCAGTCCCATTGCCTCACTATCCTATGTATTCTGTGCAGGAGGCAGAAAGGACATGCAGACTCTTTAAGTCTACATGGAACAGAGGAATGTCCACAGGAGGAAGGGTTTCCTGGAGCTGAGAGCGTTGAGGTTCAAAACAGAGCTTGCTGCCTTTAATCCCAGCACTCAGTATGGGCGTGTGTGACCCAGGGAACAGGCCTGGAGCAAGAGTGAGATTGATATGTGCTCAAAACCCCAAAAATCTCATCTGAGATCCACAGGAGTTAGGACCACTCCCTCCCTGCTCTTAGCCTACATGCTCCAGTGGTGCAGAACCTCTGCCTCCCCCACCTCTGAGGACAGTCACACAGTCTATGGCCAGATTACAGGTTCAACTTCCTCTCTCCTGATAAGAATTCCTCTTCATGTAAATGAAATATTCCCAACACCTTAGTCCAAACCAATAATGTATCCCACTCTAGAAATCCCTACTCACTCCCTAAGATCTATATATCCCTTGTTCACCCCGATAAAGTTGAACTGTCTCACTGAAGCTGATCCAGGAAGTCAGTCCATTAGTACTCCCAGATGTCAGAACTCTGCCCCCCACCCCCAGCCTCCCCACAACTCCTCATCCTTATGGACCTCTGGTCAATGACTCACGAGGACGGAGAGACCCATACTCAGGAGGCAGAGGCAGGTGGCCAGCCTGGTCTACATAGTGAGTTCCAGGATAGCCAGCTCTGCACAGAGAAAACCTGTCTCAAAAAAACCAAAAACAACAAAAACAAAAACAAGAAACCCTCCCAGACAAACAACAGGGCCTCCCCTCTTTTCTGGACTTTGAGCTCAGGCACAGGGAACTGCTACTTTTTTTCCACTGTATTTCTCAGGGTTCTCCATGAAAGCTGACATGTTCTTTGTGATGGGGTTAGGTCCTATTAAGTGTGTCACCAGTAGACAATGCCCTAAGCTGACAATATACTTAGTAACTATTAATGGCTTGGATAACTGTCTCCCAAAGGCCTTGGTCACCAGCCTGTGGCACTGTCTGTAGATGCTAGAACTTTAAGCAGCAGGAGGAAACTATGTCACTGGGAGCATGTCCTTGAAGGGGTGTAGCCCAGCCCCTTCCCCTTTTTGCTTTCTGGCTGCCAAGAAAAGAGGTTTCTTTTACTACATATAATGGTGTACTGCTACATTATAGGCCCTAAAGCAATGGGCCAACAACTGAAACTTCGAAAACTGTAAACCAAAATAAAATGTGCTCTCCTTGTAAGCTGGCTTCCTCAGATATGTTGTTACAGAAATGCAAAACTGACTAGAAAACTCATCAAGCATCATAACTTATCAACTACAGTATCAGTCTCATGCCTAGGAGCTGTGGCTTACTGCCATTGTACAGAATAAAGAAAGAATATCATGTTGGTATGTATCCACAACCTGGGTAAACTATAAAATTCAAACTTCCAAGTACAATTTCTAGTGAATAAGTATGTTTTCACACCATTGTAGAGTTGGGAAATTGCAGAGTGAGCCATTCAAAGTCAGGAATCCAGTTAGTATATTGAAAAGACTCGTCGTAAAAATTAAATACTGACGACACATTTATAGAGGGCAGGAAGTCCCATGATCTGTCATCTGCAATCTGGACAACCAAGCAATCCATTGGTATGATATCTAAAGGCCT
>JADRCD010228295.1:0-40000 GCA_019843815.1 Montemys delectorum | reverse complement strand
TACCTAGGAGGAGGAGGAGGAGGAGGAGGAGGAGGAGGAGGAGGAGGAGGAGGAAGAAGAAGAAGTGGTGGAAGAGACGACAAGAAGCAAACAGAGAGAGATGGGGTAGGAAGGACAAGTGAACCTCAGGATTTTCATTCAGACCACTGCTCAGCGTCACGTGTCATGTGTCTCCTGGCAGCCACCTAAGCCAGACTTCCTGCAATGAAGGGAAATTGGGCCTTACTTGCTTAAGGCAGTGTTAGTCGGCAGTCTTATTATCTACAGCCAAAGTACTCTTGACTGATCTATCTACAAAGTAACATCTGTGCCAGGACACCAGCAAAGCTGGGCGCTGCATTCCTTCCTCTCCCTGGACAAACTACGTCCCTGTTAGATCTGTAACACTTCTAACATTTTAGAAGCTGGGACGCAGGCTGGTGAGATGCCTTGCCGGGTAAAGGAACTTAGCACTAGGCCCGGTGACTTGAGTCTGATCTCTAGGAGCCACACAGTAGGCAGAACTCCCTCAGATTGTTCTCTAAACTCCATCCATGGCACGTGCAGAGAGAGGGGTGGGATAATAAGAATGTAAATACTTGCTTTAAATTGGAATGCAAAATAACATGGCCACCAGCTTTTTTCCCCTTAACATCCTTCATGGAATTTTGGATCTGGATAATACTATATTTAAAAAACATCCTTTGAAGTGGCTGTTGGATCTGTCAAAGTTTTAGTTTTCCAAAGGTCACATTGTCCTTCTCATCACTTCATGGTGGCCAGATCCAATGGAGATAGAGATAGGAAGAGTGGTGAGTGTCCCAGGCTACCTTAATGAAAGCCCTGGGAACCCTCACTACTAAAGAACAAGGCCCCTTTGGAATGGAAATACATCATTTGTACCAAAATGTATTTATGCTGGTGTTGAGTAAATTACTTTCAAATTGTCTCTGGAGCATGTGACCCATCCGTTGGCTTATCTGCCGTGGTCTCTTGACTTCTAAGAGTACTTGTGATGTATGCAGTATAAGAAGTTGCCACTGGTCAATCGCTGGGAAGCATGATGAAAACACTGGCATAGCCTGCTTGAAGGGAAACACGTGTGTGGCTGGGGTTACTCGGAAGAACATCCAGAATTTGAGTTCTAAGTCCTGTACCTTCCATCAGCTTGGGGTGACCTAAAAGGGACATCTCCTTGGCCCCCATTGACCCCCACAGCCCTCAGTCGCAGGAAGGAGACTCTGTCTCAGGTCTGCCCCTTTGATGTGACCCTAGAGTCATCAGTGGCCTAGTGATCCTTGCTTTGACTATAGGTCACTCCTCAGCTTTTTATTTGGCCCAGGACTGATGCTGACCTCCAGAGTGGAGTCTCTTCTCTCCTCAGGGTGGTGCAAATACCATCCATCTTCTTGGGCCAGGACTGGGCAGCCTTTCATCCTTGCCTACTTTTGTGAGATCAATTCACAATGTTCATCTGTAATTTTCAAATAATCAACTCCAAACACAATGGCAACATTACACAGAACAAGTGTACTGTGTATTTGGTGAGAATGTGAGGACTTACCCATAACCACCCATGGCAAATGAAGAATAGGATGCCCCTGGACACCAGGGCTTCCCTGTTCCCTGAGACCACTCCCCCTACAGAGGATGCCACGCTGTCCTCCTCACCTGTCCCCATCCCCTCAACCCTGGCCTCGCTTATGATACAACCTTCACCAGCACAAAGTCTGGCTACTGTCTTGGCCCTCCAGAGTTCGGCCTTCCTCCCACACGACTCTTTATCCTGCCACCAGCCCTACGCAAGCAGATAATGAAAACGTTTACCCAACAAATCAGACCTGTTTCAAAAGGAGAGTTCTACTTCAAAATAAGTTCTATTTCTCTGATTTGCCAAAGACTATCTCCTGATAGTATATATTCATGAACCCTACCAAGAATATAATTTTTACCATATTGAAAGGGTAATAAATCCCACTCTCCCCATCCCAGAATCCCTCTCCCATTCTTACCCTTACCCACCCCATAACACAGTGGTTCTCAACCTTCCTAATGCTGCAACCCTTTAATATAGTTCCTCATGTTGTAGTGAGTCCCAACCATAAAATTATTTTTGTTGCTACTTTATAACTATAATTTTGCTATTTGCCACACAGACTTTGCGTGACAGCAGTATTTGAGGTGAAAGCTTCAAGGAAGCCAGTCTCCTGCCCCTGCATCGTCCCCTTGGCGTTCCCTAACTCAGAGATAGTCCAGATATGTCCTTTCGAACTCTCGTGCTAGGTGCCCACCAAGATATGAGTTACTAACAGCTAGACAAAATTGGACATTGCTCTCTGACCTTTACCAGTGTTCCAACATCTTAGCCAAACTCTGGCCTGGAATTACTCATCCAGACTAATTGCACCTGGCATTGTTAGGGAAATAATGAAGGGAATAGGGCCTTGAGGCTTGAAGAATGGGAGACTTATCCCAGGGCAAGGTCAGGTCAAGAATTAGCAAGAGATGTGTCTCTACTTGCCCAGAAGTTAGCAAAGTGGGCATTTTACTAAGGATGGGCGGGACCTTGAACCGAGTGTGTGTGTGTGTGTGTGTGTGTGAGAGAGAGAGAGAGAGAGAGAGAGAGAGAGAGAGAGAGAGAGAGAGAGAAACAGTGTGCAGCACTCAGCATTCTAGAGTCTGCGTTGGGGATTTGAGATTTGAGATTCGAGCCCCTGTCCTTCTGGCTGGTGCACCCACAGCCCCTCCAGGACTCCAGCCGGGTCCATGCGGCCCGAGTGTGCTCGGAGCCCGGGGGTGCTGCACCAGTCCAGAGGAGATGGCTGCTGTTTTAGACTCAGTGTGTTTCAGGTGGCCTCAGATATATCTTGACTACTGAGCTGCCAGATTTTTCATTTTTCTTTTGCAATGATTGTAAAAGCCTCATGCCATTTTTAAGAAATACATTCAGATAACACACTTCTTGTGTCGTGTCTGTCACCTCCGAATCCCTTGCACACCTGGCCAGAACTCTCATCCCGAGGAACTAGGCCTCCCCACAAGAAACCCTGGTCCGTGGCAGCTATTGTTATGAAACAGATATTTATCTGTTTTCCAGTGGTCTTAAGTAACCCCTATGAAAAGGTCATTTGACCCCAAAGCAGTCTTGACCTACAGATTGAGAGCCACTGCCATATTGGAGGTGGGCCTGAAGAATGTGTGTGCTAAAGACAGGACATGTTTTGGAGGGCTGTTTCTCCTGTACTGCCAGCCATGCCTGTCGGCATTATTCCTCTGCATAGCCACTGTGGAGCCCCCTTTCACTGAGGGAGATTCTGTCTTCTCCAGGTATTTTATACCCAGCTGAAATGCAAGAGATTGCTTTAATTTTGCTGCTCAAAAGGGTTCCTTAATTTATAACCATTGGTTGAATACAGATGCCTACAGCATGTAGCTGGGCAGAAAGAGAGGTAAGTGAGGCTCCTGTTCCAGAGCTTGGGGTCTGAAGCAGAGATCTGGGAGGGGTCGGGGTAGGGGAGAAGGCACCATGGGATAGGTAGATTGTGAGCTCATGGCCATGAGGGCTGGCCTGTTCGAGTAGGAGCGGCCCAGATAGAACATGGCAAGTCACATCTTGGAATTATTGGCAGGGAAATAGATAAAATAGCACGGACAGTTGATATTTGCCCAGCCCCATGCTTTACAGCTTATGTTTTGTGTTCTTCATTTGGGAACTAAATGATCTAAGGTGGGGTAGAAACCCCCAAATAATGGTTACTACGCTTCTGAGGCCTACTCTGTGGCTGATGGACGACAGCTCAGTGCTTACTGCTTTCCAAGGCAAGTTGTCAGCAGAAAACCTGGGAGTTCTGCAGACCTACAAATCTCATTTCAAGAAAATGAAATTAATCCAAACTGCAATGCGCCTACTCACAACAGTATGCTCCATGAAGTCAACAGCACATATTGCTGTGCCTACAAGACAAGGATGTGTAAACTACATGTAATTTAGTCCTTTCTCATTTCTTCCTGCTACACATGTAACCTAAGTTAAGTAAAAAAGCATCACAGGGCTGGGTGATGGATTGAGAAATAGCTCAGCAGTTCAGAGCACAGTGCTCTTGCAGAGGAACTGGGTTCAGTTCCTAGTACCCACAACAGGTAGCTCACAGCTGTCTGTAAGTCTAGTTCCAGAGGATCCGATGCCCTCTTCTAGTTCCAGCAGGCTCCTGGACTCACATACGTATGCCCACATCCAGACAAACTCATGCACATGTAATTAAAAAGTATCATAAGATCAATAAGGCTAAATTGACTCGAATATTTTTCTAGTTTGATGGGACAGATGTCACCAACAGGGAATTCCCCATGCTGTCAAAGGCAGGAGGCACTTACAGGGCCACACTTCCTGAGTCATACTCAGGAGGAGCAAGAACAGTACATTAGACTTTAAGGAGCGAAGCTTTCACTCTGTGACTTGAAGATAAGTTACTAGCATCCCGGGCTCTAGTTGTCCTTGTTGGGGATGCTTTAAAAGGGCACCTGAACTGAGTGTGGTGAATCCTAGCACTCAGGAGGCAGAGGCAGGCTCATCTCTGAGTCTGAGGCCAGCTTGGTCTACCTAGGGAGCTCCAGCACAGCCAGGGCTCCACAGTGAGGCCTCTGTCAATATGACAGAGATTGGGCAGAACAAAGGCCTTCTCTTCACAAGAACACTGCTACTCCCAAACTGACATGCAGGGTGACTGTGCTGTCCTTCCCACCCATCAAAGTCACCTGGACAAGCTAAAGCGGAGGTGAAAATGCTTTAAGGTCCCCACTTGCCTACCTGGTAAAAACAAGGGACTGTTGCTCCCTCTGCATGAGTCGTTCTTGCCACTGGCAGACCCAGTGAATGACTCCTGAACGGGGCTGAGAATCTCACCCAGGGCCATGCCATGGCTCCAAGAGAGTCCACTAACCTCACCTGACTGATTCCTCACCACCACATCAGGGTAGGATGAAGTCTACTTTCCAGAAACTTCTAAATATATATATATATATATAAAATATACCAAAAGGAAGGAGACTTCACACAAGAAATGATATGCCAATCAGAAAGTAATGACTCTTTATAAATTTGAAAAGGGTCTAAGTTATTCCTTGTAATATATGTGCTTGTGGTCACTCTGTAGAGACCTAGAGTGACTCACTCCCAAGTTGTCTGCTAGGATGATGGCCAGAGCTTCACATCCCCCTGCATGGCCTCGGGGATGCTGTCGGAGCTCTTAGCAACATGGAGCTGGCACGCTTGGATTCCCCACGCATCCACGATCTATATCATGTCCAGCTGTAAACAAGAACAGCATACTCAGAAAAGAACCAGGCCGCCCTCAGACCTGCAGTTCCAGTTAACTACACACACAAACCTGTACTGGTGTTCTCTGCCAACTATTTTAGGGTTTAAACACCAAATATCTTCTCATTTCAACCCTAAAAACTTTTCCACACAAAGGCTGATAGTACAGTGTGTGGTCTTCACGCCAGCTTCCCTGTGATGCTGAGGCACACGGCTCTTCCAACCTCGGCTACGAAAGCTACATTTGCAGCTTCCCAGCACCCACGGCATGCTCTGGCGAGGGCCATCTTCAAAGGCCTATCAGTCTGCTTTGTTTCTATTAAGCAAATTGAGAGCATTTAGAAAGTGGGCTTTTTAAAGGATGTTTGTATTTGCCAACCCACACAAACTGCACGATACACTGCTTACTTCTGGTTAAGAACAATTTCAGTAAATTATAACATTTTTCTTCTAAGGGAATAGCTTCCCCGGCTCTTTTGTAGCTCTTCAGAGGGGAGGATTAATCTGAATGAACCACAGAACACAAGAATTCCCATTATGAAATCACCTATACGATCAGATTTGTAATGGTAATAATTAACAGTGCAAGGAGTGTCTGGTGTGTGTGAAGTTAATGCACAAAGACCACATCTGCAACGACAGGTCTGGTGGTTGTATTTACAGCTCAGACAATTCGGTCTTTAAACACCTGGTGCTCGTTAAAAGTACTTACTAAATCATCCACATCACCACCTTCTTCAAGTCCTGTTGTGTCTTCTTTTGCTTTGTCTTTGGGGGCCAGAAACTATAAACAGAAAGTCAGTCATGAGAATAGAATGATCATTTTTGGCTTCTTTTGACAAAAAGAACAGGCAAACACAGAAAGGCTCTGAAACACAGGAGCTCAGCAAGTGTTCCTTCGTCTTTTAACATGAGGGCTAGTTTTGAGGGTCGATAGTCTACACTGACTCTCACCAGAGAGAGCTCCTGTGGAGAAGGGGAAACATCAGTGCTTGGAAAGGACAAGAAGGCACACACCCGATATCTCATTTCTTCCACAAGGCGCGCTGGCATGTTCAGGCTAAGAAAATAATAAAACCCCTTTCCCAAATAAAACCAACACCTCTCCTCTTATTTGAAAGGAGCAGAAGAATTAAGCAAGATTATGATCACCTATTCCTGAACACAACTGAGGACAAACATCAACGGAGAACAAAATGGGCGAGCTTCGGAGGCCATTGTGGAAATCCTTCTGTTTGTGTTAGAGATGGTTTCAAAACAGG
This sequence comes from Montemys delectorum, assembly GCA_019843815.1. Taxonomy (NCBI): domain Eukaryota; kingdom Metazoa; phylum Chordata; class Mammalia; order Rodentia; family Muridae; genus Montemys; species Montemys delectorum. Next base: position 33,442 of record JADRCD010228295.1, on the reverse strand, counting down.
CAGATAAAAACAGTCCGCATCCATGAACTAAGGCAGAGACACTGATGAGTCTGTTAAGGATCCAGGAGTGATATTCAGACTTTTAAAAGTACCGAGTGGCTCTGAAAATTATCTGAGCATCGTTCCCCACCCTCCTCCTCCAAGACTGAAAAGCAGAACATCTTTTCAGACTTTGGGGCATGTAGCAACTGGACGTAAAATGTGGTTTAAAACCTACTGTCCCCAAACAGGAGGTGACCTTCCTGTAGCATCTGTACTCCAGGCAAGGTAAGGTGAGCCTGTGGAAGTGTTTTAAATGGGGCAGTGGAAGTGGGCAGGGCTTTCTGTTATTCTGTATGGTAAGCAAGCCTTCCAGTTCAACCCATCTCCATACAACAGAGAAAACATGTACTTGCAGGTTTCTTGCTTTCCTAACATGAAAACTGGCAAGAATTGTTTTCCCTATGAATTCCTATTATTTTTATGAACCATGGGATGACCATGACCTTTGAAAGTCAGGATGTACCATAAAGATATCTCCTTAACAAGCTGTAAAGCATAGTCTCCCATTAAATAAGAGGCTGTGCACACACAGCACATTCCAGGAGCATGCTCTGCTCAGGCACAGACACATGTGCGCGCATGTGCAAACACACACACACACACACACACACACACACACACACACACACACACACTGCTCTGTTCTTAGCACTGGGACGGAAGCCGTGGCAGTCTGTTGACAGCTTCTCTTGCCTGGGTTTTTTTTCTCACTTGTTGATCTCCATGTTGACTGAGATTCCTAAAGAATATTATGGATGTTCCCACAGCCCTTTGGTGACCCTCCACTGATCCCGTACACAGTTCGGATCAACACTATCAGAGAGGAAATCCAGGGCAGACAGTCTGAAGAGAACTGTAATGCAGTTCAGGCATCATTGATACTATCTATTCTGGGTGATATTAATAAAAATACCTGAGGGCCAAATGCAGATAAATGAAGTTTTGCACATGGCTTATTGTGTCAGGGTTTACTGTGTCAAAGGTTAAAAATAAGCTATGCTCGCCCCTTGATTCTTAATTTAATCTTTATAGTTGTCCTGATTGTTATACTATAATGATTATTTCCTACCTTGGCCCTTCCACTCATTATCATTAACTGACACAGACAATTTTCCACATTTCAGAGATACACAGCGAGACTTACTGAGTTAGGATGAAAAAAGTAAAAGGTACAGCTGGTTCTTGCTATACCCCTGTGGGGCCACAAATAACCAGCTCCTCCCAAGAAATGACAAACCCCAAGGGCTCCATGGCAGCAGCCCACTACCTACTGCGCCTCAGTAACCTGAAACATGGCGGGTACTCCTGGATGAGTCTAGAAAAGCCCTAATGCACCTTGGCATTCATCCTCTAAAAGCCCAATCCCCACAGCCTCCCTTCCTGCAAGGCCTCGTCACAGTATATAGTTAAAGGATAAATTAAGACAGGACTGCCGGCATGGTATGGCTGCGGTATATATAATTAAACACAAACGGCGCATCTCTGAGATGTGGCCAAACTCCTAGGAAGAGCAGAGCAGCAGGGAAAAGAAAGAGAAAAGAAAAGCCTGAGTTTCCACCAAGTGCAGAACATCTGCGGCTGATTCCCTGACAGAGCTGCTCTTGTTCCTGAATGAACAGATGATGGCTAACGGCTGGGCTGCTTCCTTACCCTCCCCAAAGCCCCAGGCGAGGCTCATCTCTTCCACAGATCGCTCCTCATCAGTTTATTTTTTAAGTTAAAAATATTGGATATCAGATAAAAACATTGGTTGACAGTTTAACGTAGCACATTTCATACATAGTCAAAGGGTAAAACATTACTGGGAAAAGTAGGCCATTTGGTAATTTGTTGTCTACATAAAAGCAATGAATAGTGACATATTTAATGCTAATTATTACAAAACTTTTCGGGAAAACTCAGTTATCTCTAACATGTTCTACTAGGAGAAAAGAAAATCGTATCTGTTAAGATCCACATGATACTGGGCAAAGTTTATCAGTGCTTTACTAGTAATCTATACATTTCTTCAGCTCCTCATCAGTTTTAACAGCAAGTAATTTCTAGTCTGTGCAGTGACAGGCAAGCTAGAGAGCCAGCACTCAAGGACTGGCTTGCTTTATCAAAGAACTAACTTCTCAGATGGCAGCAGAAAGGGGTAAGAGTCACTCCCGTCTTTTGTTGTTCTTTCCCTTTGCAGTATGCTGAAGTGGAGAAAACCCAGAATGGACACCTGGGTGACATGCTTTCCCCTTCCTCAAACCACCGTCGTTTACTTGGCATTACCACAAAGAGCCTCCTTGTCTAAAGATCGTTATGAACCGAATAAACAGTACTACCACTAAGTACGCCAGCTGGCCGCATTCAGAGAATGGAATCAATAACCCCTGCATAGGCACTGCTAGTCCTATTCCTCCATTAAGACTAAAAGCTAACAATCAGACCTTTAGCAAAAGCCATCTTAAAAACACATGGATGTGGTAGCTCTCACAGCAACACCAGCACTAGGAGGCTGAGGCAAGTGGATTGCTGGGAGTTCCAAACCAACTAAGTGTACACAGGGAGTTCCAGGCTAGCCTGGACCATAAAGTGAGATTTTTGTCTCAAAACAAACTACCAAGACTTTTACTGGGCACTATCCAGTGACTACAGATCCTTCAAAAATATCAGTAGTAGTACAGGGATTGTCTAGCATACACAAAGCCCTGAGTCCAATCCCTGACACTACAGCAACAAAAGTCAAGAAAAGAAACAAACAAAACACAGCCAGATGCGGTAGTTCAATCATGAGGTGAAGAAAGGGGGATCAGGAGCTCGAGGTCACCCCTCGAGGTCACCCCTTACTGTAAGCAAGCTAAAGCCAGCCTAGGTTACACGAACTCTTGCCTAGAAAACCATAAGGCTGCCTAAAATGACATAAACAGCTTATTTCGTTCATAAAGATAGACTGCAGCAGAGGAACTGTGCAGCCCAGTGTGAAAAACATGGCCAGGATGTTAGCCCCACTGGTTTCTTAGGAGCCCTGGACGAGGACTTGACTATCTTAAAACTAATTATTTCCAAACACCTCCTCTAACTCACAGGTTTGTGCTTAGCCTCAGATGAACAAAGGTAGGCACAAATGCTTATGTAAATGGAAATGCAACTTATATGCAAGTGTGTACTAGAATTTCTACCATGTCTTCATTTGCAAATGTCAAAATCTCCAAACAAACCAAATGCCTGTCATCAGGAGAAAGGATTGAACTAAGGTAGAGTCTGAACTAAGGTAGAGTCGTTACCAGGGACGCTACCCAGGCAGAAGACAGGCCGAGTATCAGGAGGAAATCACAAAGGGCCTGACCCCAAGTCTATGAGGGCCAGAAGCAGACAAAAGGGCTCCCATGACATTTAGTAGTGGTTATGCAGGAGATGGGAGGTTCTGTCTGGGAAGGTACTGGAGAACCTTTTGGGCAGCAGACATTCAGGTATATGATATGTAAGAATCCATCAAGTTGCCAGGCAGTGGTGGCGCACGCCTTTAATCCCAGCACTTGGGAGGCAGAGGCAGGTGGATTTCTGAGTTCGAGGCCAGCCTGGTCTACAGAGTGAGTAGGCCAAAGCTACACAGAAAAACCCTGTCTCGAAAAAAAAACCCCAAAAACCAAAAAACAAACAAACAAAAAATACATCAAGTTGAACACACATGATGCTTATGAATGTTTCCTACATGTATGGTCTGCCTTAATAAAAAGCATAAATGTGAAAATCTCCAAGCTTGCTGTGTGTGGTAGCACACGCCTTTACTCCAGAGGCAGGTGGATCTCTGTACGCTCTAGGCCAACCTGTCCTACAAAGTTAGCTCCAGGACAGCCAGGTCTACATTGTGGGACCCTGTCTGAAAGGAAGGGGGAGAAGGAGAGGGAGAGGGAGTGAGGTAGGAAGGGAGGGAGAAGAAAAAGGAAAAACTCAAAAAATAAAAATAAAAACAAGACAAAAAACTACCAAGCTTTCAATAGCTATTGGGTAAAACAAACACACACACACACACACACACACACACACTATCACCACCACCCCACAACATTCAAAAAATATGACATTAATAATTTAAAGCAGAAACATTCATAGGGTCCAACATAGACACCCACCAGTTAGAGAAATGATTCTTTCTTTCTTTCTCCTCCTACCTTAGCCTTATGACTGGGTTTACAGGCAAGCATCGCCATGCCTAGAAATAAACAGTTCTTTCAAGACAGCCTCACTAGTTAAGAGCACTAAATGTCCTTCCAGACGACCTGAGTTAGGTTCACAGCTGTCTATCACCCGAGTTCCAGGGGATCTGATACCCTCTGCTGACTCACTCTGAGGCCAGTTAGCACACACATAGTGCACAGACATACATGCAAGCAAAATACATATAGACATAAACTAAAAATACATACACACTACACTGTGCAGGTCGTCAGTGGACAACTTCAGGCCAGTCCTTGCCTTCTCCCAGAGTCCCCTTCTCTTCGTTGTATACGAAATGCTTTACCCTAAAGCATTCCCCCAGGCCATAAAAGCATCTTTAGTATAAAACGAAGGGTTCATTGATATTAGGGCAGACACAAAAGCCTAATTGTGTACATCAGACACTGACAGGATGCACTCTGAAGTGGAATCACAGTTCAGGCTCTCTGCTACCGTCTTTAGGTCACTGTAAGCCATGTCTTGGCAGTGCCAGTTTCTTGTGGACATGAAACAGATGGAGACAAGTGTGGTTTAGTGATTGTTGGTCAAAGGTTCTAGTGATAAGACCATTCGTTCACTTGGAAACGGAGGCCCAGTGCAGTGCACAACACCTGGCATTTTAATCTTCTTGCTGCCTCTAAGAGCTCACAGAATAGCCCCATTTAACCTATCTAGGGCTCTGCTTCCCAGTGGTAACACGGTGGTATTTCACTCTTGCAGGTTCTTACAAGGTCACTGAAAAGATCACAGAGTAGCAGAGGGAACCACTGGTTCTGTGGTTAAATAAATACAAAATTTATTCCCATTATTTCCTACTCTTATCTGAATATGATGTATATATACATACACATGTCCTAAATGAATATCACACCCTGTGGAAGTTAAAATATTATCATATAAACATTTGATGTAAATACTAAATTAAAGGCTACAAAGATAGTAAGAATACTTACTGCATACATGAGTACTTGAATTCAGATCCCAGCAACCACATAAACAGCCAGGTATGACCTCCCTACAAGACATGCTAGTGCAGTAATGATACAAATGTTATGGGAATAACCAACCACTTTCTGACTGGATTTAAGGCCCATCCCACGAGATGGAACCAGCACCCGACATTGCGAAAGTGGCCAAGAATCTGATGCTAACCCAGTCATTGGGCCTAGTGGAAAATCAACTACTATTCTGCTAAAGGAATACAGCAATAATATGACTCCTAATGAAACTGTTGTGCCCACAGGCCAGTGCATGGCTCGACCCTCAGGAGAGAAGCGTCTTCTTGCAATGGCTGTGCAGGGAGAATGAGGAAGTTTGAAGCACTCAGTCCTCAGGGTATCTGTCTCACTCCTCCCCTCAAGGCTCAGGGATCTACGTGAAGAGGAGGCAGAAAGATCTTAAAAGGCAGAGGCCGTGGATGACACCAAAGAATCAATGTCCTCCAGACACAAAGGGCTGAAATACATATGGATGTGCAGAGACTTGTCAGAGCACACATAAGACCTGCATAGCTGCAAGCCAGACAATATCACAGCACTGAAGAGGGGAAGTAGACACAAGTCCCACCCCTAACAAAGACACAAGTCCCACCCCTAACCAAGACACAAGTCCCACCCCTAACCAAGAAGCTATTTGCAATGGATGCCTACTGGGAAAGTGAAAATCGGTTTTCTCCAATGAAGTGTCATGGGGCATACCAACCAAACTCCAGGTCAGGCCCTGCACCCAGGAGTAGCTGGCTGACTTAAACAGACTATGTTTTAGGGCTTTTGGGGGATGGGGTGGGGTGGGGGGGCAGGCTCTTTGTTTTATTTCTTGTCTTATTGTTTTTTTGATTTTTGGTTTTATTATTGTTTTTTGAGATGGAGGAGGGAAAGAACATGAAGCTGGGTGGGGAGGAAGGCGAGAAAGATCTGGGAGGAGTTGGAGAAGGGAAAAGCATATGATCCAAACATTCTTTGTTATGGGAACATAGATAAGCATGTATGCATTCATTCTCTGCTCTTCGCTGGTTATGACCGGTTGCTTCAGTCCCACAATGGGGGACTGTAACCTGGAAGTGGAAGTCAAATAAACCCTTTGGCCCCTAAACTGCTTTCTGTTTTATCACAGCAAAATCATGACAGTCTCTTTCTCAGAGGGACACGACAGAGCAGGATATCTTAAATTTGAAAGGCCTCCATGTATGCACAGGCACATGCACGCTACAGACAAGTATATACATATACTACACTCACATATATACATATACACATGTGCATAAAAATATTAAATTGGTAGGAGCACTAAAAATGTGAAAAAATGTGGTGTTTTCTTGACGCAAAATGGAATCTGCAGGGCCAATGCACAACGTACTTCTACAGTGGCTATGCGATGACGCATACTGAAGATGCACAACGTACTTCTGCAGTGGCTATGCAATGACGCATACCAAAGAGTCTCACAGAGCTCGTACTCCATGGATTCAGCTGCATTGCCTGGCTTCTCAACTGACATAAAGTGGAGTTTCACTGGTAGTGAAACACTGTTTAACATGCAAGAAGGCACCAGGCAGCCAGTGACAGGGGAAGAGCTTCTCCCACCTGTTTTCACTATGCTACCTCCACTCAAAGATGGGGACATCCCCAGAGTTGTCTTAAACCGCAACTGAACCAGTTCTCGTGATACTAGAATCATCTAAGGACTCTACCTTATCCTTAATAATTAGCTGATATTTCCCTCTAAAGCTCAATCATCAGCCATTAAAACTCCTGAGGCATAGGCTCTGTGCTTTTACTCTGAAAGAAGATATGACACGTGCAAGACAGAACAAGTCTCACACAGTCTGAAAGTGTTGTCTTTCAGATTCCTTCCTTCACTAACTCCATATTCACTGAGATGTGATATTTTTGGCTAAGATGTGTTGCTGGGAGGAAAGCCTACCTTTCGAACGTCAGTGTTCCACACTTTCTGTAAATGCTAGAATATGTGGTCAATCTCACCAAGACGACAGATTTCCATAACGCATAATGATTAGAATTAACTCATACGTGAACTTACTATGTTTAGCAAGAACTGATTGGCAGAGCTCTACTCCCTAGGCCTGAAGCCCAGCTGTCCTGTCAAGTGCTGTCTGGATGTGGCTGTGATGGTGTTTTGTAGGTAAGATAAACATTTATAAAAGCTGACTTTAAGAACACCCTTGATAATCCAATCAGGTGAAAGTCTTGAATGACACATCAGGTTCTTTAAAGTCCTTTCTGTACTGGACAAGACACTGCAACAGTGGTGAGAGGCAGGACCCAACTCCCTTATAATGTGCATAGATGTGTCCAGATGAGTCTTAACATCTGTGGGGAACAGAGATTGACAAGAGATAATTTTTTTTTCCATTAATGATGTTATCTTGAGACAGCCTTTGCTTCTGAAGGGATACACTCTGTTATCTTAACTTTATAAGGTCATGGGTCAGTGGCAGCCAGCACCCACTATCAAGAAGGATAGAGACAATCAAAGTACCTGTCTTTACCAGTGTATGGCTTGAGGTCCTCCCTGGCGAGGCTTGGCATAAAAAGCTTATACCCACTCAGTTTGTGTGTGCCTGCAAGTGGAGGTAGACAACCTGAAAAACTTAATGAGTATTCTCTCCTTTATAAAAAGATCAAGTTATAGGATAATACAATGCATTGATTAACATTTTCCCAATACAGGTCACTTTTTTATTTTTCCTTCTTTTTATAAGGTCTGGGTTAAACAGATACAATCTCTTTCTCTCTCTCTCTCTCTCTCTCTCTCTCTCTCTCTCTCCCTCTCCCTCTCCCTCTCCCTCTCCCTCTCCCTCTCCCTCTCCCTCTCCCTCTCCCTCTCCTCCTCTATTCTAATGGTGTTTCTTTGAGGACACCGATTGATTACAGCAATATAAAGTGACAAACGGAAATAAAGCCGAACATGTGAGTGACACTCTCAAGCCCATGGCACTCGGTACCTACTGTGGTAGAAGTGGCTCCAGGCATTGTGGAGTACTGAGATGGCAGAGCACTCTTCTGAGCCCTATGATCTCCATTCTCAAGGGCAGGCCCATGCCTGTTCACTAATAAAGGCTCAGGTGGTGGAGGGCTTCCCCAGCCAGTGCAAGGCCCTGGGTTCAATTCCCAGCACTGTAGGCACCAGTATGGGGATGTACACCTGTAATCTGAGTACTGAGAAGATAGAGGCAGCAAGGTGAGAATTCAAGGCCAAGCTGAAGAGATGTCTCAGTGGGAAAGGCATGTGTTGTGTAAGCATGAAGACCTGCATTTGGATCCTAAGAAGCCGTGTGAAAGCTGGAGGCTGTGGTGTACATCTGTAATCCCAAGGTTCCTACAGTGAGGTGGGAAGGAGGAATAGCAGAAGCCCCAGAAACTTGTGGGCCAGTGACACTGTCACAGGCAACGTCGAGAAGGAGGACAAGGATGACACCCAAGGTTGTCCTCTGACCACTACACCCATGTCATAGCATGAGTATGCCTGTACTCACATGAACACACAAGTGTACACACACACATACACACAGCCAGAGAGAGAGAAAGAGATTGATTTTGCTTTCAAGTTCAAGGCCTTCCTCAGCTATATGAGGAGATCAAAGCTAGCCTAGGCTATAGATCCTGCCTTAAAAAAATTAAACAAACAAATAAACAAAAATAAATACATAAACAAGAAAAGAACTTTTCAAATTAAAATACTTAGTAAAAATTCTTGATTATTGCTAGCTAACTTCTCTCCCAAATAATACTTTGGTTCCTGTCTAATGCCTTTTCTGAATTGAAAATTCCTGGCATTTGGCCTGAAGGTAGATAAATAATGAACATTCCCAGTCTTGTCCCTGTCATTCCTTACCACTACCCTGGTTCTCCAGCCCCAGGACAAGTTCTCCTTTACCACTGCGGTTACCTCTGAGTCTTCATCAGGGCCTTATGCACCCAGAACTGACCATTTGAGCTTCTAGGGGTCAGAGTGCTAGTACCCAAGCCAAGTGACTGTGATGCCACAGCTCAGTCTACTGCCAGCTGCCAGGTCCTCTGCTAGTGAGACTAGGTCAGCCTGTGTCTGCAACTGAAGCAGGGTGTTATAAACCCTGTTATGTACCCTGAACTACTCAATTTAATTTCATAAAAATTTCATTACAACCTTGAAGTACAAAGAAGAAGAATTACTGAACTAAATAGCTACATATATTTGACTGACAGCTGAGTCAGATTTAATATTCAATACATCAAACAAGGAGGTCTTAGCCTAATAAATGTGCCAATCAAAAAACTGTGGGTTCTGTATATGTGGGGTCTTTCACTGAAAACACCTGGTTATTCCCAGTGCTAGACTAGGAGTCCTTCTCTACCAGCTCCACAATATACTCACAAGAATAGCTTTAAAACCAACCAAATCATTCTTGAGACCTGTCTCAAACCAGCAAAATCTTTGGAGAGGTCTCTATCTTTGTTTTGGTTTTAGTGCAAGGGAACAAATCCAGTGCCTCGTGCATGCTATTTTAGCTGATTACTCTACCATGGAATTCTGGTCACCAACCTTTGCTGTTTAACCAATATTTTAAAAAAGAGATTGGGAGGGTGCAGCCAATGAATCAATGTGTTTACCAACAAGTCTGACAGACTGAGTTCAACCCCTGGAACCCATATGACAAGGAGACGACCAATGCCTGCAGTTATTTCAGGCATCCATGCATGTGCCGTGTGCCACAGCCATGAACCACTGCATGTAGCCCACCCTACTACACACACACACACACACACACACACACACACACACACACACACACATCTAAAATACCATTTAAACAAAAATTTAAGATGGGAAAGAAAGGGGTGGGAGAGTGGGCTGTCACAGCCTGTACTAGGACCTGGGCTAAGAAGAAAATACACTGTGGAGTTTAACGGTTCCATAGTTACTGAAGCCAGGACTACAGGTGGATTCTAGAGACACAACCATGAGAACAAGAGCAGGCTGCATGCCTGTTGTAAGAGCGCAGCTGCAGCTGAGGCAGTTGATTTGGCTGGTAAGGAATGGGTACGCTGAGGTAGGAGCTCCCTCATGGGGTAACTCGTCTAAAGACAGGGAGGGGATTAGCTCTCAATACCTTTGTGGCTTCCTCAGCTGTGACAGAGCTTCCTGGGCTTTCATCTTTGGTGATCAGAGTAACTCCATCTAAAAAGTAAGGTGGAGAACAATAGAGATGCTTTCTAGAGTCAACCACGGGCTTCTACATGTATGTACACACACATGCACACAAACACACACACACTCGCAGGCATACAAGCGCCCCATACATACAAACATGCATACATACATACATTCATACCACACATGGAAATGAAAAACTTAAAAGGAAAGTTTTTATATATTTTTTAAGTAGCATAAATATTTGAAAAAAACACCATCTTACCCTGAACAACAATTTCCCAGAAATGATTTAATTGTTTAATTTCCACTTTCTCTCGAAGGGCTTCCAGGAAACTGTTGAAGCGCTGCTCTTCTGAAAACTGGGGGTGGACAGGAGAACAAGAGGCAAGTAAGAGCAAGCAAACATCCTTCAACCAATGTGCTGCACTTGAATCCATCAGAAAGAGTGTACTTCAGTAACTGGAAACCAGCAACTCAGACTGCTCTGCTCTTTGCGAAGCAGAGAGCTGTCTATCCATGGAAGGCACAGAGTTGGGAGCCACAGAGATCTTGGCAGCTTAGAACTTCATTTTTAGCTTTCAGCACAGGCAATTTCAAACAAAACAACAGTTTATTGGCTGCTCATGCACTGATCATTTGATTTCAAGACTTGTCAATTTATCTATCTTTGTATCGTTTTGTGATTACCAGAGACTGACCATAGGCCCTCACACACGCTGCTCAGTGCTCTACCACTGAGCTGCAGTAACCCAGCAGTACCTCAATCAATCTTGATCTGTCTACACCCCTGCATCTCACAACTTGAGTAATTTTAAAGTAAATTTCAGTTGTATTATTTCAATTATAAATATTTCTGTATGTCATTTTAAAAATATTTTTTTTAAGTTAAGAAACATATTCATCTTGGCTCCCTGGAACATTCTATCACAGGGGAAATAGAGGAAAGGGAATGAGGAGTTCAACGCCAGCCTCAGCTGTATTATGAGTTCTAAGCCAGTATGGACTACTGAGACTCTGACAATAATCGAGGAGCCTACTCACAGGGGAAGGAAAGGAAAAATATATGCCATCGTGTATCAGAGAATTTGAAAGGTCTTTAGGGAGCAAAGATCCGCTTGGTATTTTGTTTTTTTAGATGAATTTCATGTTCTTTTAAAAAACTAATTTTACTCTTAACACAGGTTTTCGCAAAGAGGAGCAATCTGTCTCCGGTCTCTTTTGCTCCTCTTCCATCTTGCTCTCTTCTTGGCTATGTGATGCAGATGAAGCACACGACCTCGTCCACACAGGCTGCTGAGAGGACAGTCCTAGCCTTCCTTCGGTTTGCCCACCCGAGGTGGGAACAGGGCACTCATCTGGGCCACCCTTAGCCTGTTCTTGGTCCTGCATTTCCAAAACTTCCTTGTTTTTAATCTGTGGAGGGTTTGGGTCATCCAGTTCTGAGCCTGTTGTTCTAATTTCAGCCGTTTTCTCATCTTCCTGTCATTCTTGGTAAGTACCTAAATTATTCAAGTATTTGTTCATTCAGCAAATATTTAATCAGCACCTACATAAAAACATACTTGACAACCGTGCCAACTTTAAAAAATACACCTTCGATTTCAAATTGGCTCACTTCTTGCTTAGAGGGAAAAAAGGCCCATAAGTGTTTTCTAAAAGTTCCTAACAAAATGGAGAAAACCCACCTCCAGCACTGGGAGACTAACTGCTGTGTGTAGGGTTCTTTGTCTCTCCTGGCATTCATATACCTAGCCTGTCTCTGTAAATCCTTCTCAGCACTCACGCTCATATACATCTTTCATCAATTTTCTTAAAAGAGTTAGTTTATCCTTTATAATGACAGGATTATCAGAAATTACAATGGAGCTTTTCTCGGTTCTTTAAGCAGGGGCATGAAGCTTGTACACTAGTGTCACAAAAAGCTAACTAGGGGATGAACTGCCCCACTGCCCCACCACCCCTACCTCTACTCCTCCCAAGAGATGATAATGACTGGCGAGTTTAGTCATTTCCACTCAGCATACTACACCATTCACAGTGAGAATGATGCTTTCTGAAACCTAGGCTTATCTGTGGATGCTGCGTGCCCCTGCCCTGTGACAGCTGCTAGAGTACAAGACGGGTGAGCACAGTTACCTGAATGGCTTCCACCCGGAACGCTTTGATGCACTCCATACTTTTCATAAAATACAGTGTTTCATTGGTATCCAAAAACTGTTCGATGCGACTTATTAACTGGAGACTCGCTAGAATATAAGATAATAAATTTATTCTCTTAGGTGTGGGGATGTTTGTGAGAACACAGTACAGTTCCTGGTACACAGCTGTAGGGTGAACTCTTGTTTAAGAGCCTTGGAATCTGCATGCATACTAGCCAAGTTTCTTTAGGGAGGAAGACATGCAAAATCCTATCTCAAAAATCGGTACTTAAGAACTTTGGTGCTAGACATGGTGCTGAATGCCTTTTGTCCCAGTACTCAGGAGACAAAGGCAGGCAGATCTATTTGAATTTGAGGCCAGCCTGGTCTACAAAGCAAGTTCAGGACAGCCAGCGATACACAAAGGAACCCCGTCTCAAGAAACAAAAAACAAAAACAAAACAAAACAAAACAAAAAAACAAAGAAAGAAAAGAAATTTGGTAAAGAGTTAGAGGAACAGCTCATGTGATGCACTTTTCTTCCAGAGGCTGAGAGTTCTGTCCCCAACCCACATAGGGCAGCTTACAACAATCTCTAACTCTAGATCTAGGAAAGCTGATGCCCTCTTCTGGCTCTTGTGGGCACTGCAGTCACATGTGCATACTCTTACACAGACATACATACATATAATTAAAAACAGTAAATCTTTTGAAAAAAAATTTGGTAACACTATTTGTCAAGCAATAAATTTAAATTTCTAGAATTTTAGTGCCTAGAATTATAGCTAAGTATTCTTTCTGTAGGTTGTAGTAGGATGTATTTGCTTGCTTCGTTTTAAATCTTGTTTTTACCTTCCCAAATATATTCACAGGAAATTAATCCTCCAGTCCCTCCCCTAACTCTGAGACTTAGGGTAACTGTCAAACAGCACCAGGTAGTGAAAAGTAACGAGCTAAGGGCAGCCTACCTTTTGCCAATCACAAATCGCATTAGGAAAAAGCAGCCCACATCCGTCATTAGAATGAGTGATCATTACTGTATCTGTGCCCTTCCTGGACCTGAATATTTCCCATGCTTCTCAGCACTGCACTAGCTCTGGATACTTAATAAGCAATAGCTGTTAGCAGGCAATGTATAAATGGCTTGGAAAGCAGAAGGACATTAATAATGTTATCGTTTGCAAGGCAAGCTGAAACTGGTGGCTGCCTCACAAAGAAAGAAAGGAAGAATCCTTCAGTATGAGAAAAGCAGAGGAAACGTGCCTTGACCTCAGCAGAAGAAGCCGATGGAACCTGGACATCATGCCTAAAGGCATGCTCTCCTTCATCCCTGGAACCACGCACTGCCTGGCTGCCTGACAACTTCTGAGGCATGGCCGAGATACCTACGGCTGCTATTTCCCAAAACCATGACCTCATTTGAACATTCTGTTTAAAATGTATGTGAGAGTGCAATATTAAAGCAAACTGCTTTTAAGAGTAACCGTGAGGGCTCAGGGCCACTAACTCTATGAATCAGAGAACTGAACACTGTGCAACGCCTTACAAAAGACCTGAATCAGTGCCATCTACTCATTTCCGGAGGACCTTAAAGCAGAAAGGATTTAAAAGGAAAAAAAAAAAAAAAAAAAAAAAAAAACGAATGAAGCATTTTCTCATATAGCAATTTCTCAGGAAGGAAAAAATATCCCCAAGAACCATTCCATTTCTCCTTCCAACCCGGAGATTATGATCTCCATTATTATAAAGCATTTGACAAATTTGAGGATTAAAGAAACACTTCCCTATGCAATTTCAGAAATCTCCCCCAATGTGTCCTCTGGCAGTAAATTAATATCCACATACTATTCAAAGGAGACACAGCATGTTCCGAAGGTCTTTGTAGGGAGGTAAATAATACATCTCTGATTATCTGGCAGGAGAGAACCATCAACAAGAAACTCAAAGCAAACAAAGCACTCTCTCTTTTCAGCTTGCAAAGGCAAAGTAACCAAATGTCTGGTGTTTCGAATACAGCTCGCAACAGCCTCCTTTTGCTGACGGTTTGATAGAAGTTCACTTAGCATTATCTATCTAGACAAAAATAAATTCCCTTAGAGGTTAAGAAGACTAATCCCAAATACCCCAACACCTCCATTTCTTTGGAAATGAGAATGAAGTATCTTAGGAAGCTATGGCATAACTGCTTCTCTTTGCTTCACTTAGCAACCACTTCATCAGCTTGTCCTAGTTAATATTTATTGTGTAATTGCTGTGTACAATACATGATGCTGTGTTCCCTAGGATTCAATTAAGTTTAAGGTAAGTCCTTTCCGTCTGAGGACTGAACAGGCTACTGGGGAATGTAATACATACACACACTAATAATAAAAATTAAAAAATAATAATAACAACAACAACTGAGTATAAATATGAAGAAGGCTATGAATGTTATGAAATCATACTAACGTCTCTGAAAAAAATTTGTGCATGGCTAAATATTTTCACATTTTTGGTGATTACAGATGGCATCATCGATGAACATGGCTAATAACTGAGCAATGAAAGGTAGAAGTTGGCTTTCTTCCAACAGCTGGCTTTTCTCTCCAGCAGCCCAGGCTTAGTACAGAGTGCTCACAATGCCAGAACATGAGTTCAGCTCCCCAGCACCACTATAAAAAAGGATCCCAGTGCATCTTGGCAAGGCAGTCTAGCCGATTTAAACTGGTGGATTCCAGGCTAAGTGAGAGGCACTATCTCAGAAGTAAGGTGAAGAGTAATAGAGGGAGACACCCCAAGTTGACCCTCTGGCCTACACACACACACACACACACACACACACACACACACACGAGTGGGCAGAGAGACAGAGACAGAGACAGAGAGACAGAGACAGACAGAGACAGAGAACAGAGGTAGGAAAGTGCCTGGAGTGACCAGGTAAGAGTAAGGGAAGAACAAGGAGTCAGAATTGGACAGGAAACACTGGCAGGAGGAAGCATCAAGAACATACATATTTGTGATGAGGGTGGAGCTGGCTCCTGGGAAAGAATAGAATTAGAAAGGTTCAAGGCCAAGGGCTTGGGAAGGACACTATTTAAAGATGGACCGAAGAAGGAAGGAAGTCA
Source organism: Montemys delectorum (assembly GCA_019843815.1). Taxonomy (NCBI): domain Eukaryota; kingdom Metazoa; phylum Chordata; class Mammalia; order Rodentia; family Muridae; genus Montemys; species Montemys delectorum. The sequence continues at coordinate 17,808 of JADRCD010228295.1, read as the reverse complement.
GCAAGAGCACACAAACCAGGACTTGGAGTGTGGATATTAACACAAGAAGTAAAGAAAAGAGAGAACTGGTGCCCAAGTGTTTATGAAAAAGCTATGAAAGGGCCAGTGGGTAAGGGCACTGGCTACCAAGCCTGATGATCTGAGTTCAGTCTCTGGAACCCACAAGATAAACTGAGAGAATCAATTCCTACAAGTTGCCCTCTACAGGAGCACCATAGTGTACCTGTTCCCACAACCCACCCACCCCCACACACACACACAGGAAAAAAAATCTACAAAGAAACACATAAAACCACAAAGGATCAAGTGATAAAAGATTATGTCATCTAGCACAGGAACCCATTAAACAATGAAAAGAAGAGATACTGAACTGCTTCACAAAAAACAGTTTCCTTACCTGCTTATCCTGAAATATGAAAGCACACACTCATACAGACTCTACTCACAAACATACACTCACAAGCATTAGAGAGACAGAGAAAATACCCACCCTCAAAAAAAGTCGGCAATACCAAAGCCAACTGCCCGAGTGCAACGGTGATGTGGTGAGGACGCTACACAGAGAACGGAGGCGTCTCGGCATCCCGTTTACATTTGAGAATGATGTTCTCAGAACCTGAGAACCTATTCAGATTTTGTCTTTCATATACACACCTGTCAGACTGCCTTGTCCTCCTCCCCCCCACCCCACCCCCACAAGGTTGAGAAACTTAGGTAGATAAACACACTGACCTTCCAACAATCCAACGAAGACAAAGGGCTGGGTTTTTGTCCTTCTAGAAGCAGGCAGTCAGACAGCCTGTGCATCTGGCCCCTGATTCTGAATTCTGCCCCTTTACCCAGACAATTCTGTGGTTCACTGACTATAATGAACCATTTAACATGAGGGCATAGCTGTGGTGGATAATGCTTTACATACTGAATATTAGAAGAGATATGGACAAGAGACTTCCCATCCAACATTTGGAGACAGGGCCCATTTCCCTGCCATAATAAAGTAAACTGGAAAAAATGACTGGGAAAACCCAGTATTTCTCCCTAGCTGGTTTATGCCTTTGGCTCCCCTGTTCTGCTGTATGAAGGAGATGCTGATCACCAGGTGCTTTTCTCTGCTTCGACAGCATTAAGAGACAGTCTCCATACTCCATAAGTCACAGATCCAATTATAACGCACCAAAATGTTCTTCAGTGACTCAACACTTATTAGTAGCAAATATAAATAATGGCCTCTGGAAGAAGTATCCATCTTAGGATACTACAGGCCTTCATTTCTCTCAGAGGCTTCATGGATATCTATTCTAGATTCAGGCTGTTCATGGGCTTAATCCAGATCTTGTTCATAAGTGAAACAAGCCATGCAACCATGTCGCATTCAAAGGATGTCTAGACTCAGAAGTGCTCCATCAGAGGAAAATGATAGACTTCTCTTGTTTTGTCTGAAATGCATACCTTCTCTCTACAAAAAACATTTGCGACAACCCCAAGTCCTCCACAACAGACTACCCTCCTTCTCAGTGCATAGTAACAAGGGCCAGCACATCTGGGGCCACAACCCAGCCTGCTCCTTACCTCTGACCTATAAAGACATTTTCATTCAAATGAAAGAAAGTAACTATGGGTTTTCTTCTTATCTAACAGCAAAAAAGCAACAGGCTCTCTCCTCAGCCACATGCCATACATTACAAATCCTGACAGCATCCTGAATGGTTTTATTGGACCCAAGCATCATTCAGGATGTCGCCCTACTGAATTTCCCTTCCTGCTTCACCGCCTCACGGGAACTTTGCTTACTGTTCATTTTACAGGTATTAGTAGTTAAATCATTTTTAAATGGTAAGAACAGATTTATATTCCTAGTGAGAATGGTATCTTTATTTTTAAAAATTATAAGGCAACAATAAAAACGTAGCCATTTAAATCAAATAAACAAAATGTTAGGCCACCAGTACAGAATAAAAAGGAGCAATACTCATCAGCAGATAAAACTCTAGGCAAGGAGTCCGTCGCCAATTAAATCGACATGTAAATTACAACCCCTGCTTCTAGCCAGAAAGTTGGAAAGGATATGTGCTTGATAATAAAAAGGCAGTCTGTGGTATAGATTTTACAACAGGCAGCCAAACTGAGATGGATAACAAAACGGCTCCCTTTTGTTTCTCTTTAGGACAGCAGTTCTCAACCTGTGGGGCACAACCCCTTTGGGGGCCAAACGACCCTTTCACAGGGGTCATCTAAGACCATCAGAAAACCCAGAGATTTATATTATGATTCATAACAGTACCAAATTTACAGTTATCAAGTTGCAACTAAATAATGTTACGACTGGGGGTCAGCACAACATGAGGAACTGTGTTAAAGGGTCAACAGGTCAGGAGGGTTTAGAACCACTGTTCTAGGATGTGCATCAGCTGCTATGGGTAGAGCTTAGGAGTTTATCAGCCAGGAGGAAAGAAGCCACTCTGAATGACTACCCGAGGCGACATAACGCAAGCGGTCCTTACTCTCAGGATGGAGAGCTATGAAGCCAACTGAGGATGCCCTGTAAAGCAGCAAGCAAGCAGCAAGTGGCAAGTAGCCCTTAGTACCTCATGCCATGTTGCAAAAAGAACAGAGAAAATAGGGTAACTGGAGGCAGAGCCAAGAAGGACCAGAGATGCTGTCCATCACAGAGAAGGACATACTCTGACACTTCCCTTTGCTTTTGCCTTTCCCTCTGCCAATTCCCATACCAATTTCCTGCCACAGTTTCCCTTTGACTGAACCCCACAGAAGTCTGTAGACTTAGGAGAATGGGAAAGGTGAATGGCAGGGGCCCACCTCAGCCTCCCAGGTCTTGACCATGCGATGCGTACAGGGTTAGAGTGAGGTTTAGATCTACAGGGCCACCTGGTGTATGCCTTATCATGAGGTATGAAAATGACTGCCCCATTGTTTGAACTGGATATTTCCAGGAGAACTGGGTATGAACAAGGTATTATTTAATATAAACGATAAAGAAAGACGGCCTCTGCAACATTTTCTCTTTCCTCTCTAATGACACAACAAAACCCAAATAAGTGGTTGAAAAGTTTCACCAGCGTATCTGAAGCTTTTACTAGATATTTGCTTTTTTGGTTTTTTTTTTTTTTTTTTTTTTTTTTTTATGTTTTACTCTATAGAAGCAGAGCTGCATAACAACCATTAGTTTTACTAATTGTAACATCTTTATCTAAGTGGCATACATTTCCTTTTTTATCATATTTAGTATGGGAGGACACAGCAGCAGTTACCTACCATACCAGCACATGATTGTGGAAATACACAGGAGGTCCTAGAAGCAACTGAGCAACTCCCATAGGACTCATGTCCTCACAGGGCTCAAACTGGATAGCTAAGTACAAAAACAAGGTATTTTAAATACTTTTTTTCTAAACAACAAACGATAGGCTGATTCTTTCTTTTTAGGATTATTTTATTTTATTTTATTTTATCTTATTTTATTTATATGAGTACACTGTCTCTATCTTTAGACACACCAGAAGAGGGCATCAGATCCCAATACAGATAGTTGTGAGCCACCATGTGGTTCCTGGGAATTGAACTTAGGACCTCTGGAAGAGCTCTAACTGATGAGCCATCTCTCTCTGTGCCCCACGCCCTATACTTTATTTCTTTCTTAACCTAAGATTCCAAGAAGTTTTCCTTGGATGTCTGTGCTCCTTGCTTCCATTTTTACAAGTTCTCGTGAATATTCTTATTGGGGAAAAAGAAATCAAATGACACAGAACTACAAAAAAGCATAAAGTTTATGAGCCTGAAAATGGCCTTTGAAATTGCCTGCTCACGCAGCAGTGAGGTACACATCGCTTGCCCTTTGCCTCTTTTGTCCTTTGCCCCTTAGGAACTGTTCTGCAGGGCTCTGACTCGTAATCCCCCAGTTATCACAATGCTCCCTCACAGAAAGAGAAAAAGGGTCCACAGGTACACAAGGGTCTCCACCGTCACACTATGCATGCTGGGTAGCAGGGAAGCAGAACTAAGAATACAGAGTGCTGACCACCTCGATAGAAAAGGTGCAGCCCAGATATTATTGTTGTTGTTATTATTATTATTATTATTATTATTATTATTATTATTATTATTAACAACATCATCATTATCACCATCTCTTTCCAATAAGTAAAAAACTCAATTAAAATCTCACCCTCTAAGCTCCACAAGGTCCATCACAGCCCGTTTTTTTCATGCTTAACGATTTTCTCATTAAATGCAGTAATTTCTTACAAATTGCACTAATAAAAGTGAGTCCTGCTGGGTGTTCCCTCCCTTTTTAAATGCTGTCTTTTCATTGATGTGTTAAATTAAAACCGCAGGCACAGGGAGCAGAGTAAACACAAAGCCATTATTGTCAGATTCTAGTCCTAAGGACTCTGACAGCTCTCTCGCTTTATTTTTGTTTTTATTTGTGTTCATTGTGAGCCCTACTTCCGTAGCTACAAGAAAGGAAGACACTGAAGGCCTCCTGATCTTAGCTTACTCTGGAGAATAAAAATGGTAGTGTGAGCTAAGAAGAAACTAGAAAAAATGGCATCCACTTAAGTCATAAGGCTGTGAATTCAACCACATGTTAAAAAGCATAACAACATATCATTTTAAAATCTAAATGGATAAATATTCCTCATCTTAAACAATTTGGTTTTAAGATCAGATATCCTCCTAGGGCAGAAGGAAATTTTTAAGTTTCATGGTCAATGGATGAACTCCATAGCATCTTATGATTTTGCTTGCTTTTTTTTTTTTTCATTAAAAGCACATACGTTAAACATTAAAAGCCCACTGAACATTTCCCAGAAAGCATAAAGGTCATCAATACAAGAAACATAGCAGCACAGTAGTGCAATACAGAACAAAGTATCTTCTCTCTCAAATGATTTTCTCCAGCTCCAAAAAGTAGAATATATTTGAAGAAAAAAAAAAAAATCACACCAACCTAAGAAACCAAAGGAAGACCTTCTCGTTAAATAAGAGATTTCTTTGGCTCATTTATGTAAACTATACACTATATGCTTATGTACAGTATATGCCATACTCCTAAAAGATTACACTGGCTTGGTGAGAGGTAGGAAGGGAAGAGAAAGATGGCTTCCATAGTTCCTAAGGTCCTAGAACTCTAACAGTTGGCAAAAGTTACTAAGTAAAAGTGATATGGAGAAATTAAGAGCCTTACCCTATGGTTTGATCCTATTCCAGATGGGCAGGAAGAAGAAAGCAGATGTGAGATGACAACAGGGTTTTGCAGTAACTGTCTGGCGTCTACCTGAGTAGATGTTGATGTCATCCACTACTGCAGGGATGACATCAGGGATGAAGCAGAAGGAACCAAGTAGCCATAGTAACAGGATATCCGAGAGGAGACAGTCTGGAACAGGAGACCAATCTGGCAAAGGGATCCAATTAAAACTTGGTAATTGAATGAAATTGAAATTCCTGTCTCAGTTGACAACAGAGTGAGTGATGAGTCAGTCTCCACAGGCAGCCAGCAGTGAAAGGTGCTGTGTGCACACCAGAGGCAGGCGCCGCACACGTTTACACCACGCATCGAGAATCTGAGTCACTCCTGAAATATCACTATGAGACACTTTAGAGAACCACATTCTCAATAAATCCTCTAGAACTCCATTAACACCCTTTGTTAATACAGGACCTTCCCTTAAGAACTCCTCAGACCTCCTTTTTCTCCCATTTACACTTTTTTCTATTGCTTAATGAAGAATATTTGATATCTAGAGTTTGAAATATAGAAAAGCTGTCTCTCTCTATGTGATGGTTAATCTTCTCTGCCACTCTCCTAGACTTGGAATTCACCCAGGAAACACACCTCTGTTGTACCTCTGAGGGGCTTCCCTGAGTTTCACTGAGGAGGGAGATCCACCTTCAATGTGAGCAGTCGTGGTGCTTTGAACAGGAACAGCCCCACTGACTCAGACGCTTGGTCACTAGGGAGTGGCACTATTAGGAAGTCTGGCCTTGTCGGAGTAGGTGTGGCCTTGTTAGAAGAAGTACGCCACTGGGGGTGGGCTTTGAGGTTCCCAATGCTCAAGCCAGGCCCAGTGTCTCTTTCTCTTCCTGCTGCCTGTGGATCAAGATGTAGAGCTCTCAGCTACCACTCCAGCACCTTGTCTGCCTGTGTGCCACCATGTTTCCCACCATGATGATAATGGACTAAAGATCTGTAAGCCATTCCCCAGTGAAATGTTTCCCTCTATAAAAGTTGCTGTGGTCATGGTGTCTCTCCCTTCACAGTAACAGAACATTGACTAACACAGAAGGGACATCTGAGGGCTGGATCCTAGACCGACAATAAAAGACAACAAGCAGAGAACCAGCATTCGTGTCTCCCTGACTCCCAGCTGTGGCTGCTGTGTGAGCAGCTACCTCACACAGCTACCTGCCATCATGGTCTCCCTACTACTAAGGACAGCCTCCCGACAAACTGTGGGCCAAAGTAAAGAATTTCTTCTGGAAGATGCTGTTGTCAAGTATTGTGCCACTGCAGTGAGGAAAGTAACTAATATGTTCTATTTCTTCTTTCTTGGGTTTAGAATTTGGAAACTGATGAAATAAAGAAAAAACTCTGGTGCAACTCAAAAATTCAAATTTTTGTTACTTCCAAGCTCTTGTCTGTTATAGCAACACGAACAATGTAGCTCACTCTGAGCTGGCAGTATGCAGAGAGCAGAGGAAAATATTTTAGTCATTTTGTCTCACTGGTGGAGGACTCACTAACGACATTACCATATAATGATTTACACTATAAGGAAACAATGATTAGACATTGCTACCTATAGGCTCTGAAAGCACAGGTATTTTCAGAGTAAGTCTTGGAAAAGATAACTGATTTTTTTTTTTCAGATAGAATAGCATGAGCAAGCATAGACAGAAAAGAAAGCTCACATCAGGAAGGGATTGCTGGGAATACTGTTTGAGTATAGGTTTCATAGAAGAGATGGCTCATGATTAAAAGTGGTTGACCCACATACTCTAAGCTAAATCTGTACAAATGCATGGGCTAGACTGAAGATAAGAACTTTATGGATAACTAATAGAGGATGCTGAATCTGACCAGTGGTGAAAATAATAACAGCTTGGGATAGCACAGTGGTAGTTAGGATGGAAAGAGATCTGAGAGAATGAATTTAGAAATGAAGGGAACTTAAAGTGACTCTGAAGTGGTCAGACAGTAAAGGGACAAAAATAACAAAAATATATTGGGGAGAGGTGCCACTAACACCACGGACACTAGAAAACGTTCAGGGTACTTTGGGGCCCTCTTAGCCAACCTTTATGACGTACCCTTGGACAGTTCTCAACCTGCTGTTCACCTGCACCTGGACTCATAGAGCTGCCTTCCTCTACTACATAGCACCTTCCCGGCATTCCTCCCCTGCTGAAGGAACACAGCCAGCCTCATGTCTTTAGAGATCGATTCTGTGGTCACTTCCCCCACAAGTATTTAAGTCCAGATCTGTTAACCAACTTCATATGTCACTCTATTCTCATCCATGGCAATTCCTTCTAGATGCTTGAGGCAAAAATCTTGGGAGTCACCCTTCCTTCTCCCAGACACGATCAGCAAAACTGCCAACTGTACTTTCAGACCTCATCAAGGATCTGGCTTCTTCTCATTAATCCTTGCTTTCCCCCACACCCCCACACCCTCCCTCCCCGCACCATGACGATTTGACCTGGTACCTTCCAATCATCTGCCTCCGCCATGTCTACCTCTCTCACGGAGGGATAGGACACAGGTTGATCAGATCCCCTCCTGCTCATCAGCTTCAGTGGTTCCCTGGAGATCCGGATCTCTGTGATACCTGTCCAGCTACTGCTCTAATCTCCTCTTCTGTCCTCCAGGAACCACACTGGCTTTCCTGAAGGGGGGGCATGCACATTCTGCTTTAGAGGAGCACACTGTCCCTGCCTGCAAACACAGTGAACACTCACTGGACTCTTCCTTCCACAACAGTGAGGTCTCTGAGCCCTCACAGAATCTCTTACTACAGAGGACCCAGTCCTATCATCCTGAATAATCTCCCTTTACAATACTCTAATCAGCTGGATAGATTTCTCCCAAAATACATGTCCATTTTATAACCTGACAATGTGACCTTACTTGGAAATAAGACCCCTGGAGACATAATTAAGATGAGGTCACTAAGTGGGCTCAAATCTGATAGGACAAGACTTCTTATAAAGCAACAGCAAAATAAGACACAAATAGGGTTGGCGAGATGGCTCAGCGGATAAGAGCACTGACTGCTCTTCCGAAGGTCCTGAGTTCGGATCCCAGCAGCCACATGGTGGCTCACAACCACCCATAACGAGATCTGACGCCCTCTTCTGGTGCGTCTGAAGACAGCTACAATGAATTACGCTGGAGTGTGCGGGGCGGAGTGAGCTGGGCCGGCAGAGGTCCTGAGTTCAATTCCCAGCAGCCACACACATGATGGCTCACAGCCATCTGTACAGCTACAGTGTACTCATACACATAAAATAAATAAAATAAATCTTTAAAAAAAAAGACACAAATACATATGATGAATTCCATATTAGAAGAAAGCAGAGACATAAGCCAAAAACACCAAGGACAGCCAGGTGTCACTAAAAGCTACACAAGAGCCACTAAACATATTCCCCTTGAGTCCTCAAAAGAAACCAAATTTGCCAAGCATTGATTTCAGGCTTGCAGTCTCCAGAATGGTTAGATCAATCTTCGTTGTTGTTGTTGTTGTTTTTTTAATTGATCAATATGTTATTTACAGCATGTAAGTATCCAAAAATACATCTACAAATCCTGTACCTAAGGCTCAGGGATCGTTCCTGAAGAGGGGGATAAAAGACTGTAAGAGCAGGAAGGTGGCTGTGAGATCACGTCTCCTAAAAGTGTCAGAGTCGCTGTACAAGAAGCAATCGTGCATCGGGAAGAGCATAGAACTAGTTATCCAATACCAAATGGTCAGCCATAGAACTAGTTATCCAATACCAAATGGTCAGCCCTGAAATGCATATGACTAACAATATACAGTCCAAACAGGTTGTATTTATATACACACATGCATTGACAACAACAATTAGAGAAAAAGAGGCCACAAATTTGAAACACGCTTCTGTCGCTTTAAGTCATTCAATTTGTCCTACTCTGCTCCAGGAGCGCTAGGAAACTACTAGGTACTAATCACTGCGGGGCATGCAAAGCATTTGTTTCCTAACTATCTCTGTCTCATCATTATAACTAGCTCACAGAAGACATTCAACAAACCCATGCTAAGTCCAGGAACAAGTAAGTGATCCAAGTCTGACTGTTTGATCCTCTAAAGCCGCACGGAATGAAGGTGCTTTCTCGGAGTTCCTTTAATTTAAAATAACACACTGTACCATTTGGTGCTTGCTATTCACTTAGAGAAACAGACAATCTAGAACTCTTTTTAATTTTACAAAAATGGAAACAGTTTCAATGACGTTCAATGGGTTAAGAAAATCCACAAAAAAATAAGCTATGGAAGAAACTACATGGAAATACAGGAGGTTGAGACATGTCTAATATGATCATAATTATATGTAGACACACTAGCCTTTGTTTCTTTTCCTGTTGCTATCATAAACTACCCTGGCAAAAACAACTTGAGGGGGAAAGGGTTTACTCTGCTCACAATTCAGGTTATAATTCCTTCGGTGTGGAAGTCAAGGCTACAAGAGCTTGAAGCAGTAAGTCACACTACACATCCACACTCAAGGGAAGAAAGTAATAAATTAATGAATATATTTTTGTCCTTAGCTAGATTTCACTACGCTAACACAGTCCAGAATTCTCAGTGTAGGGAATGGTGTCACCACAGTGGGCAAGTCTTCCCACCTAGTTAACACAATCAAGATAATCCCCCATAGGCATACCAACCAACCTAATCTAGACAATCTCTTGTTGCGATTCCTTTCACAACTAAGTCTAGACTGTCTTACAACTATCTATAACTTCCAGAGAGCCCAACACCATCTTCTGACCTCCTCAGGTACCAGGCACACTTGTAATACAGCCTACATTATTCCATACGTATTTTCTAACACACATGCAGGCAAAATACTTATATAAATAAAAGTCATTTTAAACATTTTTAACAGCATACTACCTCATTAATATGTTCAAATTTTAAGTATCAATTCAAAAATTATTTTTAAAATAATTTTATTAATTTTTGGTTGTCTTTTCTTTCTGTGTGTGTGTGTGTGTGTGTGTGTGTGTGTGCGCGCGCGCACACACGCACAAGCTTTCTGTCTCCTATATGTATGTGTACCTCATGCCTTCCCCATACCCAGGAAAGTCAGAAGATGGGGTAGGACACTCCGGAACTGCAGTTACAGACAGCTCTGAACCACCTCCAATCCCTCAAAAATCTGTTTTAGGGTGCAATAAAGAGGGATCAATGGTTAAGAGCACTGGCTACTCTTGCAGATGACCCAGCACCCATATGGCAGCTCACAACTGTCTGGATCTGACCCTCCTTACTGTTCTCTGCAGGCACCTACTTATACATACACGGCATTCACATTCACACATATGTATGTAAAAATTTTTTAATAAATGTTTTTGGCCAGGTGGTGGTAGCACATGCCTTTAATCCCAGCACTTGGGAGGCAGAGGCAGGTGGATTTCTGAGTTCGAGGCCAGGCTGGTCTACAGAGTGAGTTCCAGGACAGCCAGGGCTACACAGAAAAACCCTGTCTCGAAAAAACCAAAAAAAAAAAAAAAAAAAAAAAGTTTTTAAATATATTGAAAAGAAAAGAAATGGAACAATTTATGGGATAATACATCCTAGATTATTCCATATGTATTTTCTTTTCAGTACATACGATAAATTATTGAACAAGATAAACATGAGCTTAATAAAAGTGGCATAAAAGAAAGCACAGAGGAAAAGAGTAACAAACCAATACATTTTGCCAATTATAAACATTGGTGTAAGAACTGACACACTAAAGTATCTACTGTCATTAAAATTCCGTTTGTTTCTTGCAAAGAATGACCTTTATGCTCTAAGAAATTCTGTAATCTATGTAATACTTCCTACCCAGAGTAGCCTTATCTCTTAACACTATGAACAAATTCTTTTTGAGAGGTAGAGGGTTCTAAAAACAAGAATAACCTTGTAACAAATGTATCTGAGTTCATTTTCTAAAATGACAATACCCTGTGACCAGGTTTTCTTTTTGGTGTCATGTAGAAATTCATTTCTGTCTCTTAGGAAGTGACAAAGATTGCAAAGGTCTCACTAGCTCAAAAGCTCTCAAGGTGAATAACTTTCACAGAACAGCACTAGACAGAAAATCAACAAAGGCATGCATCAGAACAAATGATCAGCCAAACTCACACTCCCAGAACCCTTCAGCTAAGGGCAGCAGAATGCGCACTCCGTGTCAGGCCACAGAGAACATATTAGAGGAAACTGTGTAGTAAGCCAGGAAAGGTCTCAGGAAAAGGCCCAACATTATTCCTAATGCTTTTTAATCATGACAGAAAGTTCTTAATATTTGAAAAATTCAAAATACATTTATTGCTTGGCATAAGGGCACACATCTGTAATCCCAGAACCTGGGAGGCTGAGGGAAAAAGAAATGAGTTCAAGGCCAGACTGGTGCATAGTATATAGTAGGTTCAAGGGCAGCCTGAACTACATAATGAGAGCCTGATTCAAAAGGCAAAACCAAACAAATAATACAAACACTTTAAAATAACCCAGGGATCAAAAAAAAGAAAAAAATCATGAAAGATGCCAGAAAATGTTTAAAAAAAAAAAAACAAAAAAAAACTCACAACACACAATTTAGGATGCCCAGCTGAGGAACTGCTTAGATTGAATGTTTGGCTGTAAAGGCCAATGGAAGGAGAGAGGTTTTTAGGAGCTGGGCAAATAGCTTAATAGAAGCTGATGAAGGGTGTGCTGTGAGAGCTTGAGTGTGAGTCCTGGGTTCCACATGAAAAGGCCAGGGAGGTTGGCCTGTAATCCCAGGCCAGGGAGCACAGCCTGTAATCCCAGGCCAGGAAGGATACCCTGTAATCCCAGGCCAGGAAGGATACCCTGTAATCCCAGGCCAGGGAGGATACCCTGTAATCCCAGGCCAGGGAGGATGGCCTGTAATCCCAGCCTGAGAGAGGTAGAGACTGGTGCATCTCTGGGGCTTGCTGACCAGCAAACTCAGGTTACATACTGAGCTCCAAATCAGTGAGAGGCCTAGAATTCAAAACACACACACAGACTCATACACATACAAATTAGTCACAATAATAATACATTCTAAATTTTTTTTTCAGAAAGCTAAACACACGCAGATCGCCCTTGCATACAAATGTCAGAGCAGCACTACCCGAAACAATCCACGTGTCCATCTATCTGGTGACTGGATAAACACGAGGTGGTGTTACTGAAGAGGTGAGCACGTAAAGGGTAAGGTTTTGTGCATGTGCTGCCGAGGAATGAGCAGTCTGCTGAGGCAGGGATCAAGTCCTGCTAAGCACTCCAATGTGGACAACCTCGAAAACATCCTCAGTCAAAAGCTGGAGGCAAAGGACTGCCACTGAACGATTCCATTAGATTTTTCTAGAAAAAGTACTTCACTTGAGGCAGAAACTATTTGCTCACAGTGGGATGAGAAGCAAGAACCAACTCCAGGAAGACATGAGGAGCTTCTGGGGAAAAGAAAACATTTTTTCCACTGGATTGCAGGGTGACAGTAAAGCTCTATGAAATCGTAAAAGCTCCCCTAGAACACACTTACAGGGAGACCCCACAGCATAAACATTTCCTTCAAAACAGCTGTAGAAAGCTGACACCAACAGTGACTACAACCTACAAAGGAGACCTCTGGGGCTCCATCTCAGTGGGGAAACACCACAGGTTTCTACAAGGGAACAGCCACCGAAGTTCAGCTAGAAAAATCAGCCCCGATGTATACAAAATACTACAGGAAATGACAGAACATAGTTCTCCAGGAAGAATGGCTCTTGTTCAATAGAAGCCCGTTTCTACAGCCATCTCTGCTGACACAATTCCTAATCTCTGCTAAATTCTTCTGGACCTGAGTCAAACTCCTTTCCCACTGCTGGCCAAAGAAGCGAACGTGCCATTTTTAGTTTCAAGTCCTATGTAGCTGTGCATGGCCCTAAGACTGACTGACTGTACGGATCATACTTGCCACCTCTTCCTGTGTCAGCGTTATTTTTGGCCTTGCAACCTGAAAGAAGAGGACCGCTTTTATTACATTTAAGTGAGCCTCCAAGCTGCTTCTCGGCTCCTCTCAACACATTTCAGCTGATTAGTGCCCGCTTTAACAAAAGTCTAACATCCTTTCCTAAACATCTTAATTGGTTAAGAGCTTCTGTTGTTTGCCACTAGCAGTCACTTTAAGTCATTGATTAAAGCAGTTTGCACATCAGCACAATCTGAAATGAGTTTTCTTTTCAACCAGCTGGGCTGAGAAGCAATCTTTAAGACAGACCAATTCAAGCACCAAGCACAACAGCCTGCAAGGCAACGATCTACCACGCAAAAAAGACCCAGAACTATAGACAGTGGGGGGGAGAACCAAATCGCCATGAGTAAGCACTTCACTGCTTTCTGGCTTATAAATCGTACCATGTGCAAGTACGAACTCTGGCAGCAAGCTGAGCGACATGTCCTTTCCTCCTAAGTACCTACAAATTCTGCATTTCCACAGGGCCCACCTATGAGTGTTGTGCCTTGTCTCCTTGACGGCACAACTCGCCGATGCAAGCTGGTTGTTTAGTGTGTGGAAGGAAATGTCTAAATAGATTCTGGCCTTTTCTAACTATCTGATGCAGGGAAGGCAAAGTTCTATACTTTGGAAACTGGAGAGAGGGCCCAACTGTTAAAAGCACTGATTGCTCTTCCAGAGGACCTACGTTCAATTCCCAGCACCCATGTGGCAGATCACCACTTCCTGTAATTCCACTTTCAGGGGATCTGATGCCTTCTCCTGTCAGGACCTTCACAGCTTCTGTACACCCATGACGCACAGATATGCGCACATGCAAAATATACATGCATATAAAAATGAATCTCAAAAAATTTAATTTACATTTTCAGCCATAGGAAAAGGTGTCTTTCACATTGGGGGTGTGGGGGCAGTGGGGGACTTATCCATCAAGTTTCAAGCAAGCTTCTTTATGACATTGCATGGGGAAACAAAACCATCCAAGCCCTGTTGGTCTGCCAAGGACTATTCAACCTTCCCCAGGTTGAGGGTGCGGGAGGTCAGGCTCCCAACGCAAGATCCGAGAAGGGGAAGCCCTGCTGGTAATTTTGTGTTGAGCTCAGAGGGGCTATGTGGTCACAGTAGACTTCAACCTTATTCAACCTTAATTAGCAGGGTTACCCCACAGGCACACATGTGTGTGTATGTGCACTAACATGTAGTGACCAGAGGTCAACATTAAAATGTCTTCTTCATTTTCCACCTTATTTTTTTAAATCTATTATTAGCATTATGAGAAAAAGAGAATGTGTGTGTGTGTGTGTGTGTGTGTGTGTGTGTGTGTGTGTGTATGTGTATGTGTGTATGAGAGAGAGAGAGAGAGAGAGAGAGAGAGAGAGAGAGAAAGGGTTCCCTCCCATCTTATGTGGGTTCCAGAGATCAAACTCAGTCCATGAGGTTTACACAGTAAGTACACTTACCCAGTGAACCATCTTGCCAGCCCTCCTCTCACAGAACTCTCACCAGCCTGGCTAGGCTAGCTAGCCAACGAACACCCAGCATCACCTGACTGTCCTCTCCATAGAGTTACGATCAAACACTGCATGCTTGGGCTATTTTATGTGAGAGTTAGAATCTGAACTCTGGTTCTCATATTTGCATGGTAGGAACCTAAGCAACTAAGCCATAGTTTGAGCTCCTGAAAACACTCTCATGACAATGAACTTGTACATGGTAATCTCTAGTTTCCATACAATGCCATTTCTAGTTTCTCCTTTCATCTTTATTTCACATTTCACTTTAATTATCTGGCTGATAAGTTTTATTACACTAAAATGTATACTTCAGGGTAGTGTTGTGTGCCAATTTAAGTTACAGAGGCCATGAATTGACTCTCTGGAACTGGATAAGGTATCTTTTACACATCTGCAGTAATATGTGGGAAGCCATCCGGATTGTTCTGGGCTTTAATCCACCCAAGTGGAAGATGACTCCAAGGGCCACTGATGTGTAATTACCGTGTCAAATAGTAACACACCTCTTCCGCACATCCTTCAGGATTCCAAATAGTCTCTTATGTTCGAGTAAAATGGCATGTCCTGATAAATGATACATGAAATAAGCCTGATCCTTGAGTTCTGAGACTAAACAATTTAAATCAAGTCAAAAAAGAAGCAAGTAAAAATATTTAATAAAAAATATGAATTATAGTCTAACCCCAAGAACTGGCAACTGTGTATTCTCTCCCTCATGACTACATGTATCAGAGCTATTCTGGGGAAGGAATAAGAAAGTATGTCAAACTTTAAAAAAAAAAAATTATGGATCTAAAGATGATTACAAGTAGTCACTATATTTAGTATCTTTCTTTTAAGATGTTCAAGATATTTAGCAGCACTTTAAGTTGACAAGATAATCTAAATCTTTATCTGCACAAAACTCTGAAAGATTATCTAATTCATACTCAAAATTATATACATCAGGACAAACTACAAGGAGGAGAGACAGACGGACAGACAGACAGACAGACAGACTGACTGACTGACTGACTGACTGACTCATGGCCGAAAAATAACATATTTATATAAATAAGTTTCTGTGAAAATGAAACAGAGCAACAGCACACAAAAACTGAATGGAAAAATATATCTACTGAGCTTTGATGGATAATATAATTTCATTACCACTCAATTTTACCTAGTGCCAGAAGAACTTGGGAAAAATGAATTTTAGAAAGCATCTCTTAAATTTAAGAGAATGTTTTTTTAAGGAAAACATTACAAAGAAGGCGGTGAGAAAGGGGGACACAGAGACCTGGGGATGAGATCTGATCTTAAGAAACTAAAGGAAAGGGAAGGGGATTAAGAAAAGTTTGGAAGCTACAGAACAAACTGAGCATCTTCTATCTAACAGGCACGGCGCACTGCTCCTCGCTTACACAGAAAGCCAGTGTCAGGTAAACAGCGGAGGACATGGTCTGCACCATTTCTACCTGAGATGCCATGACACTTTGTTTAAAGCCAGTCGTGTTCATGAAAATTCAATTTGGTGGACTGGAGTTCCAGTTCCTGTCACTACACAGAAGCCTAATATAAAACAGATCCTATAATCTATGTGACAAAAGCAAGAGAATGAGAAATCGTCTCATTACTAAATAAGTTCCATTCCATCCTATTAGCTGTCTCTGCATGTCCTTCTTTTCTGACAGGAAGAGCCTCGCTCTTCTATCTAATGTCCCATATTCAGGTGGAATTTATCAATTCAGACATATCTCAGTCACGTGGGAATTGGGGAAATGGCTAAAGTTGTGTAGCTATTGTTTCTCCTCCGTCTTGCTATCTACCCTCAGACCACATCAGCATTCTTTTTAAGTAGAGAAGGTGTTAGAAATCTGTGGTATTCTTCAGCTGCCCCCTTACATCTGGTTGAGAAGGACATTCAAACAAGTGGAAAGATTTGATTTGAGGAGCCTTGGAGGTAATACATAAACCACAGATGAAAGCATCCCCCTTATGAACAGCGTGAATGAACAGGGGAATGAGCTAACTTTCACAAGTGAAGGATGCTACTACGCATGTGGTCATGGCCAAACAACTTCTCCATTGTAAAACTGTGGTGACAGAGTGGCAGGGGGAACGGGGAAGAAGGAACTCACTAGAAAGCCACCTGAGAACGCATCAATCTCAGCTCCCAGAAGGCCTAGCAGCCAGAAATGTGCTCTGTCTCCTATATGCCAACACGATTAGAACATGAATCATCATCTTTGTACTGAAAATAAGGAGATAAGGAAAAGTGTAGCTGTCTACTGTGGACTGCTAACATCAGGAGATGGCATAGCCACAATCTCAGTGGACCTATGCCGCATGTGGGCAGGACAGAAAGGAGGGACTCCCACATTTTAGCCAGTGATATGGTCAGTTCTACCTGAGTAATAGTATCAACATTCTACTGTGACTTAAACTTCCTCCTCCCTTCGCCCAGACAGAGGTCTCTTGCAGGGATAAAGCTGATCACTGCCAGGGAGGGTGCTGCCAAGTCTGGATGGAGAGCACTTTCTTAGGCAAGGGAGTGCGAGTCTTGGATCACAGAGAGCCTCTAGACAGATACCCCAGCAGAAGGATAAAAGCAATGGAGAGGTGAGCAGATAAAACATTTAAAGTAGAAAGCAAGGGGAATGTGTGTGAAAGAGGAGCCAAGTAGGAGTCACAAGGCACTAGTTAACAACCTGGGCGGGTCTAGTCTGGTGACAGCCATGGGCAGCTGTGACTCAGCACACCCTAGGTGGAAGTACAGAGGACATCCACTGTCACAACACTGGAAGTGTCACATCCAAAGTAAAAGAACATCCTAATCAAAAGGCCCATTGGAGACGTGTGGTTTTAGATATATGACATAGTATGTAGGAAGTAGGAAAAGGGGCCACCAAAATAGCTCAGTGGGTAAAGCTGCTTGCTGCCAAGCCTGATGGCCTGAGCTGGATCCTGGAGGCCCACAGGACAGAAGGAGAAAACCAACTGCTGCAAGTTGTCTTCTGGCATGCACACACACACACACACACACACACAC